>VMDO01000144.1:400261-416014 GCA_007922755.1 Pedetes capensis | reverse complement strand
TTATCGCTCTGAAGCCATTAGATGGCAGATAAAAAGCCCCCTTTTAATATGTGGGTTTGATTTTGTTTTCTTTTTCTCTCTCTCTTTTTTTTTTTTTTTTAAGCCCACACCAAAGAGGAGGGCACAAGGCAAAAGCTGTAAAGTTTTCCAGAACCTGTGGAAATCACTTAGGGCAATTAAAAAAAAAACACTTCCGGGTACAGAAAAAGCTCGACTACAACATTTCCGTTTTCTTCCTCGAAAACAACGACATAGATTGGGCTTAATGCTCCTTTGTTTTCTATATGCACCTTGGCCTATGGCGATTTTGCCCTGTGGCCCGCAGGGCGGTAAGTGCGCAACGCGTCTGTCCGCGTCCTCCAGGCCCAGCTCGGCGCCCCCGCCCTGCCCCGCCCCGCGCCCCGCGCCCCGCGCCCCGCGATCGCGCACGCGCGTGTGGCCGGCGGTGGCGGCGGCGGCTCAGAACTCCCATTCGATGGGCTCCTCGCGGCTGGCCGCCTTCTCCAGGCGGTGGATGATGCTGTTCAAGTTGGCCGCCTTCTTCTTGCGCACCGGGTTGTCGCGCGAGTCCCGCGCGCCCGCTGCGCCGGGCAGGCCGAACAGGCTCTGCAGCGAGCCGGGCCTGCGCGCAGGTGGCGTCGACGCCGAGGCGGTGGAGGAGGCGGCGGTGGCGGTGGCGGTGGCGGAGGCGGCGGGCGCGCTCGCGCCGGCCCGCGCGGGGCCCCGATCGGCGCCGGCTGAGGTAGCGGCGTCCTCCCCGGCCGCGGGTGCGGCGGGGCTGGGCGCGGGCGCCAGGCGCTGGCCGGGGCCCTCGGTGGCGGTGGCGGTGGCGGTGGCGGTGGCGGTGGCGTCTGGGCCCGGCGTCCCCGCGGGCGGCGGCTGCGCCTGCTCGGCCTCCTCGCGCTCCGCCGGGGCCGCGGCCGCCTCGGCCGGGCCTCCCTGAGACTTGGCGGCGGCCGCGGGGCCGCCCGGCTCCTCGGCGTCGGGGGCCTCCACGCCGTCGCAGCTGTCGCCCTCCGAGCTGGGCGCGGCGCGGCCGCTGCGGGCCGATGGCGAGTCGCTGGCGCCGGCCTGGCCCTGGCTCCCGGCCTGGATCTCCTCGATGAACAGTTCTCTGCGGATCCGGGACCTGTGGGACAAAGCCGAGCTGTGAGGCCGCTGCGCTCCGAGGCCACGCCCGTCCCACTACTTAATTCAGTTACGGCTTTGTGGGAGACCAGGTCTCACTGCATTGGCCAGGCTGGCCTGGACCTCCCGACCCTGAGACACAATCTCGCAAGAGTGACACAGGGTCTTGCGAGGCCCAGGTTGGCCTCGAACTCCCGGGGCCTGACATGAGATCTCGCGAAGCCCAGGCTGGCCTGGAACCCCAGATCCTGACATGAGATCATGTGAGGCCCACATTGGCCTTGAACTCTGGAGCCTGACAGATCTCGGGACTTTGACACAGGGTCTCTTGAGGCCCAGGTTGGCCTAGAATTCCAGAGCCTGACATGACATCTCCTGAGGCCCAGGCTGGCCTGGAACTCTGGAGCCTGACAGATCTTGCGACTTTGACACAGGGTCTCTCGAGGCCCACGTTGGCCTGGAAATCTCAAGCCTGACAGATCTTGCGAGGCCCAGGCTAGCCTGGAACTCCCGGAGCCTGACAGGAGATCTCGCAAGGCCCAGGTTGGCCTAGAACTCCCAAGCCTGGGGGGAGATCTCGTGACTTTGACAGAGGGTCTGGCGAGGCCCAGGTTGCCCTGGAACTCTGGAGCCTGACATGAGATCTCGCGAGGCCCACGCTGGCCTGGAGCTCGCCATCCCTCTGCCTCAGGCTGCCTAGTTTTGGATTCCTAGGCCTGTGCCACCATGCCTGGCAGCAAGGAACTCAGTGAATGGCCTGTTTCCTCCATCTCCACCCTACTGTGAAGGCCCCCTAGCTGAATTAAAAAATTACACTACACAGTAGCCACTGCTTCTTCGGTAGTCAGGCCTTCGTGGGAATACCCATTACCCCACTTTCCCCAAAGTGGGAATCTAACACCTCCAGCTCGGAGGCACTGAACGTCAGGGCACTTCTACCAGGTTTCCACCAAACAGTGTAGTTCTGATTCCTTCTGAATGGAGCAGGCCAGGGAAGGGTCACTTGATCAAGTGGCATCGAGGCCAAATGTGTTCTAGTACATTAAACAAGTTTTAAACTTTCATTTACTTCTTCAATACTGGGGGTTGAACCTGGGGCTTTAAGCACTCCAAGCAAGCACTCTACCACTGGGCTGCACCCGCAACTCCATTTTTATTTCCCTTTTGCGACACAGTCTCACTAGGTTGTGGAGGCTGCCTCTGTCCTCCAACTGTGATCCTCCTCTCTCCACCTCCTAAATCTCTGGGATTACAGGCCTGAGCCATAGCAATCCACACACCACACAAGTTTCATTCATCTGCGTCCAGCCTCCAGGAAAATGTGCTTTGCTGAGAAACTGCTATCTACTGCAGGCTGGGAGAGTGTTCTCCCTTTAAGATAGGAACTGGTTTCAGAGGGCTCTGGCCATCCCCACTTTAGAGCCTTTACTAGGCTCAATCAGTTCTCTCTCTCTAGGTGCTTCTTCCTGAGGGCTGAAAAAGCCTCTGTAATGTGCAATTGGGCTGGGATCGAGCTCAGTTGGTAGAGCATCGCTCTGCAGTCTCTGAGGTCCTGAGATCAATTCCCGGCACAGCAAAAAATGGGAGAAGGACGCGGCAATCCACTCCCGAGGCAATCCCGAAACAATCAGCCATTGAAAACCCTATGAGGGTTGCTATGAGTTGGACACGACTCAAAAAAAAAAAAAAAAAAAAAAAAGCAAATGTCCACTGTTGGAGAAACCTGTGTGAGTCAGGACAGAGCCCAGTGTCCTGCAGGAACGGCCTGCATGAAGCCCTGGGGTTAGGCAAGCATGAGGATGTTTTCTGTGGCATGCGTTACTCAGGGAAAGGAAGGCTTTTTGAGAGGCTGCTGCAAGTTAAGTTCTTGTGCTTGCTGCAGGGCGTGGAGCCAGAAGACAGCGGGCTGCGGTGCTGTCCAGGGTATCAGTTCACCTGGGCCACAGTTATTTGCTTCTTGCACAGAGCGAGCTCAGAACCTTGTTCTAAAGATTTCTGAACTATGGTTTTAGAGAGGTGGGGTTCTAAGAAGCTCTCAGGAAATTTCTAGGGGTGACAACTTCCCTTCCTCCCTGGGAGCCTAGGAAATGGCGCTTCGGTGACCCGCCTCAGGCACGATACTGGGAGGGCGGCCATGCTTTTGACAGGCTGTCAAGCCCAGTGGCAGTGGGGACGCCTGTAGGGTATTGGGAGGTAGGAGGTTAGACAGGCAACTAAGGTTTGCCACTAGCCAGGCCCCCCACACAGTTCAGGCATTTAGGATGCAGGGAAGCCTGGGTCTGAAATGTGGCTTTGCCAGTTTGTAGCTGTGTACCTTGGACAAGTTAACACGACCTTTTGGGCTTCAATTTTCTTTTCTTTTCTTTTCCTTCCTTCCTTTCTTTTTTGGATTTTTGAACCCTTTTGGGCTTCAGTTTTCTTTTTCTTTTTTTTCCCCCCCTCCCTTCTTCCCTTCCTTTCTTGCTTCTTTTGGCTTTTTGAGACAGGGTCCCACTATGTAGTGTGGCCTCGGACTCAAGATCCTCCTGCCTCAGCCTCCTGACTGCTGGGATTACAGGCATGGCCACCAAGCCTCGCTAGCTTCAGTTTTCTTATCTGAAACATGCAGAAGACACTGTCTTCCCTGTAGAGATGTTGTTGTTGTTGTTGTTAGGTGCCGCTGAGTCGGTATCTGACTCAGCCACCCTCTGTACAACAGGGGAAACACTATTGTCAGTGCTTCTCTGCTGTTCATAGGGTTTTCAATGGCAGATTGATTTTTGGGAGGGGGTTGTCAGGTCCGTCTCCCAAGCCTACAGCTTCTGGTTTTCCCGGGTGGTCTCCCATCCAGGTTCTAACCAGGCCTGACCCTGCTTAGCTTCCGAGATCTGACAGGATCGGATGCCACAGGGCTCTGGCTGCAGACTGTAGAGATGTTAGGGAGACTGAATAAACTAGTACATGAATAATACCTGGGGCAAAGTAGATCAACAAGAATAAGTCACGGTTCTTCGGGTGCCTTTTGAGCGAGGGAATACCTGTCTGAACAGGAGGAGCAGGTGAAAGGGCTGGAGGCGGGGAAGGGCTATGGTTCCCACACTTGCCCCTTGGTCCACGTATGCGGCCCTCTCTGAAACACGGGGCCAGTGGCGCTACGCTTGAGTGCTGCCTGGGGGATCTGACAGGCTGACACAGCTATACTACGTGCGGCCCAGTGTCTGCCACCCCAGATGTGCTCAACGGACAGGAAACATCCTTCCTGGCCCAGTCTCGTCTCCAGGTGCAGGAGGAATGTTATCTTCTACCCAGAAACATGAAGACTCCAACAGTTCTGGCTTTTTTAAACTTTTTTTTTTTTTTGAGACAGTGTCTTGCTATGCGGCCCAGGCTTGCCCGGATTTCTCAATCCTCCTGCCTCAAACTCCCACGTGCTGGGATTCCAGGCCTGTGCCACTGGACCCGGGTCTTACTTTCTCAATCGTACTTATTTGGGTGCTGGGGACTGAACCCAGGGCCTTGCGCTTAGCTCCACCATTCCGCTGCAGCGGGGTCTGGTTTCTGCGCGAGCCACGCAAGGATCATGTGGTGCCGCGGCTTGAGGCCTGGCAGTTTCCCTGGGGTGGACTTGTTCTTCCAGGGAGGCCAGTGTCCTTGATGTCTTGCTGTGGCAGTCCTGACCCCATTCCTGGGGAGATGGTCAGCCCAAGATACTTCTAATTCCCTCAGGGTTCGAGGACAAGGGTAAGGAAGGAAAACTATGTTTTTCTGATAGGGGCAAAAACTCACTGAAGTGTTACCGTCCGAGGGCAGGGAAAACATAGTCACCTTTCCCTGTTTAGGGGCTGGGATTTAGCTCAGTGGGTAGAGCGCTGCACTGCAGTCTCTGAGGTCCTGAGTTCAATTCCCAGCCCGCAAAAATGGGAGAAGGACCTGGCAATCCACTCCTAAGACAATCCCGAAACAGCCATTGAAAACCCTCTGAGGGTCGCTGTGAGTCGGATACCGACTCAGCGGCACCTAACAACAACAACCACCTGCCCTGTTTAAGCCCTGTGGAGAAAAGGCGAAAAACTGCTTGGTCCTCTAGGAGGGCCACACACGCAGTGCCTGGGGGCTGGTCGTTATAGACAGTCTGCAGGCCACACTGAGAATTTAAACGAAGCGCTCAAGACAGTGAGGGCGTGCTCCACAGGACTCTCCGTGTGCCCTTTCCCTGCTGGGGGACCTTGGGCAGGTCACCCCAGCTGTCTGAGCTTTAGGCCAATTCTTTGGTTTTGAGGTGGTACCCCGGATGGAACCCAGGATCCAGGACCTCGTGCATGCCAGGTAAATGCTCTACCAGAGCCACACCCCCAGCCTAGGCCAATTTTGCACCACCCAGTCCTTGCTGCTGCTGTAGGTTTTGGAGACCGAGTCTTCCAAGACTCAGGGTGGCCTCACACATGGGATCCTCCTGCCTCAGCCTCCTGAGTGCTGAGTGCTGAGTCCTAAGTCATGGCCACCGTGCCTGGCGAGGTACACTGTGTTCTTGCTCATCAAATTTGTATCTAGTTTAGTCCTTTCAAGCCCTGCTCGCGTGACCCCTTCTCTGGGACGGCCTTCCAGATCCCTGCCACTCAAGGTCGTCTCTACCACCCTTGCTGCAGCCAGCCCGCCGTGTCATGGCTGTGATTGGACAATCTCCGTGGAACACCCGCCCCGCGTTTGCTTCCTCAGCCGGAAGGTCCTGCTGCTATTCTCCCTCCCTCTCCTGCCTTCTGTTTTGGGAAAGCTGAATTTGCTTGTGTTAAACGCCCCAAAGATGCAGTGACCGGCTCACAGTGACTGGCTGGCCACCTTGCCGCGGCATTACGGTGGCTGTCAGAGGCCGAGAGAGAGGATCCTGACCGGGAGGCTGGGGGCCGGGGTGCGAATGTGCAGTGAATGTGGACGTAATTTGCAGCACACATCCTAAGGCACCACTGTGACTAGAGAGTGACAAAGGGACTGCCTGACGCCTGCGGGGAGGAGAAGCCTGGTCGACCTGGTCCACGCTGCCCTCTGCCTTCCTTCATCTCACGTCCACGTCCTCCCTGCTCTTTTTTTTTTTTTTTTTTTTTGGTTGCGGTACTAGGGGTTGAACCCAGGGCCTCGCGCCTGCATGCTCTACAAGTGCTGGGCCACTGAGCTGCACCCCCAGCCCAGTATTTTACTTTTTGAGACAGGGTCTCGCTAAGTTACACAGGCTGCCTCTGGTCTTGAACTTGTGATCCTCCTGCCTCTGCCTCTTGAGCTGCTGGGATGACAGGCGTGTGCCACTGCGCCCGGCTCCCTGCTCTTTTTTTTTTTTTTTTTCCCAGTAATGGTGGGTTGAACCGGGCCTTGCCCAGACTTTCCAACTGCTGTCCCACTGAGCTGAACCCCGATCCTGTTCTTTATTTTTATTCTGAGACAGGGTCTCACTGAGTTGCACAGGCTGCCTCTGGCCTCGAACTTGCGATCCTTCTGCCTCCATCTCCCAAATCAATGGAATTATAGGTGTGCGCCATTGTGCCTGGCTCAATTTTTTTGTTTTTTACTTTTGCAGTGCTGGGGATTGAACCCAGGGCCCTGTGCCTGGTAGGCAGGCGCTCCACCGCTGGGCTACATCCTTGGTCCTCTTCCCTAATGCTTCCTTCCTAGGATTGGCAGCTCCCTGAGCCTCGCTGCCGACTTCCCGCGACCTGTTTCCATCTGAGTAGGGAAGAGGGGACGAACATGGCGGGCAGCCTGTTCTCGAGGGAGCCAGTCTGTCTGTGGGAGGCCCACTGGGGCCAGAGCTGCTCATCCACTCGGCCCTCACGCTGAGCCGCCATCTCTTCACTCAGCCTCTGTGGTGACAGGGGTGCAGTCTGACTCTCATCTAATAATGTATTTTTTTGATTGCTGTTTTTGAGGCGAGGTCTCGCTATGTAGCCCAGGCTGGTCTTGAACTCGTGGTCCTCCGGCCTCAGCCTCCCCAGGGCTAGGTAGGATTCTAGGTGTGGGACTCCATGCCTAGCTCTCATCTACTATCTGAAAATGCCCCCATTTGTTCAGAGCCCGGGCCGTTTAGGAGGCCCCTGAGGAACCCCCACAGATCTTGTGGACAGGAAGGACCCAGTCAGGGACACAGACTCCTCCCTCTGGCCCTGGCTGTCTGCTGCTCCCAGCACCAGGCGAGCAGTTACGGAGGCCCCGACCTGCACGGGCCACACACATACACTGTCATCACGGGTTAGCCAGGAGCACCTATCCTAATTTTACTGAGCCCAAGAAAAAAATGATGTTTTGGTGAGAAGAGCAAGGGAGACAGACACTGAGCAAGACATGAAGTCGGGAATGTCTGTCAGGATCCTGGGCTTCTTGGTTGTGAATGGCAGGGAGTCTGGCTGCCGCTATGGCTGGCAGGTCAGTGGCCTCCAGTGGACGGCCATGACCTGGTCCAAACCTCTAATCTCAGTCTCCTTTGCTCTGCTGTTCCCTGCTCCAGTAAGACACTCCAGCCCTCCGGGTTTTGGGTTTTCCTCCCCTGAATGAGGAGAACACTGGGTCCCTTATGGAGCTGGGAGGATTAAGATACGTAAAGTTGGCTCAGATGTTTACTTAGGTGCCACTGAGTCGGTGTCTGACCCATAGGGACCCTACGTACAACAGATGAAACACTATTGTCAGTGCGTCTCCACTATTCATAGGGCTTTCAATGGCTGACTGATTTTTGGGAGTGGGTTCCTGGGTCCTTCTCCCAAGCCTACAGCACCTGGTGTTCCCAGGCGGTCTCGCATCCAAGTACTAACCAGGCCCGACCCTGCTTAGTTTCTGAGGTCTGACGGGATCAGATGCCACAGTGGTACAGCTACAGGCTTCTTAGGCCTAGTAGATGCTTAGTAAACCTTCATTAACTCATGAATTCTCCCAAAAGAAAGGTTTGTAAGCCACTGAACTACAAAACTAGTCAAACTTAGGTAGGAAACAATACTTATAACAGAGCCCGAGAAAAGATCACAAGATCCCTATGAAATAAACATCCACAGCTGGGCACTGTGGCGCCCACCTGTCACCCAAGCCAACTTTGGAGGTGGAGGCAGAAGGGTTGCGGATTCAAGGCCAGAAGCAGCCTGCGTAACTTAGCAAGAGCCTGTCTCAAAATAAAAAAAAATATATGGAAAGGGCTGGGGGTACAACTTAGTGCTAGAGCGCTTGCCAAGCCAAGTGTGAGGCCCTGGGTTCAACTAGTACTGAAAACAAGAACCGAGAAGGAATGTTCACTGCCAGAAGACCACGAATACCCATCCTCTCCCTTATTAAACGATGCAGCCGGGAGGTGATCTGTGCCCCAGCGTGGCAGAGGTGGGTTATGGGTAACCACCTGCCGCTCCCTGGGATGAACGCAGCCCTCCACCCTTGGAGGCAAATTCTCCAATCAGACACGGAAACCTGGCTAAGTGACCACGTGGGGGCGCTCGGTGGCGCCAAGTCTGGAGCACAGTGGCCACGTGGTGTGAGCGCCCCCTCCCGGGCCGTACCTGTAGTTGTGGAACCAGTTGATGACGGTGCTGGTCTTCAGGTTGAGCTGGGTGGCAAGCTCCTCGATGGTTTTTGGTGATGGGTATGGCTTCTGCTGATACGCTCGCTTCAGAGCTTCCTTCTCCTCGGGCGCCAGCACCACGCGTGGCTTCTTCAGCTGGTGCTGGGGCTGAGGGCTGGCGCCCTGGCTGTAGTCCACGCCCACGGGCGGGGGCTCGCAGGGCTGGCTGTCGCTGACCGAGCTGTGCCGCCGCTTCATATAGGCTGCGGGGGAGAGAGGGCACGGGCGGTCAGGCATGCTGCGACAGGGAACAGAGTGGCGCCTCAAACCCTGCAGGGAACCCGCGCTGCCCAGCACGTGCCCACTGACGCCCTGCTCTGACAGCACGTGGGGTCCCCAGCTGTTCTGGCCCAACCTGACAGTTACGCAGAGGAGGATCCAACACACTGGAGTGTGGCAGGGCGCCAAGCCCAGGGGACCAGGGAGAGCCACCGAGGGACATGACTGGGTAGGGCCTGGGTGCAGAGGGGCTTCCCAGAAGGGAGGAAGCTTGGAGGGCATCTTAAAAGAGCAACGCCGGCCTAACCAGAAAACACAGGCGATGAGGTAGCAGAGGGCAGGGGCTGTTTAGGAAGCGGAAACCCAGCAGCCAGGAGGCCGAGTCAGGAGGATCACGAGACTGAGGCCAGCCTGGGCCACACAGCGAGACCCTGTCCAAGGAAACAGCTGGGCGTGGTGGTGCCTGCCTACGATCCCAGTGACTCAGGAGGCAGAGCAAGGAGGATGGCGAGTTCCAGGGCAGCCTGGGCCTCGAGAGACCCTGTCTCAACCTCCCGAGATGCTGTCTCAAGGAGCGGGTGGAGACTGGCGTGGCGGCAGACTGTGATCGCAGCACCGGCAATGATCATCAGTTCCAGGCCAGAGGCAGCCTGTGGATTTTAGCGAGACCCTGTCTCAAAATGAAAAATAAAAAAGGGGCTGGGGGTGCAGTTCAGGGGCAGAGCACTTGACTAGCATGTGTTGGCCCTGCAGTACTGCAGACACACGCACAACAATCCAAACAAACACAGCGGGGAGTGTACAGAGGCGTGATCTGCAGGCATGTGTACCAGTGTGTGTGCACGTGCGCAGAGGACGGTGGTGGTGGAGGAGTGGCAGGACATGAAGCTGGAGGGATGGGCAGGGCCAGGACAAGCCCCATTTTGACCTTGACTCTGAAGGCAGTGGGGAGACCGGAAGGGATTTTAACCAAAGAGCTCAGGAGAATGCTCTGGGCCATGGAGAGGAGCAAGGGATTGGCGAGAAGAGAAATCAGTGGACGTCAGGGACACAGTCAAGAAAGAGAGGGGCCAGAATGGAACCTGGCAAACGTCAACACACTAAGGACGCTCCAGGGAGAAGCCATGAAGGGCCCAGAGGGACAGGAGTGAAGCCAGGGGGCAGTGGTGTTGAGCAGGGATGGGGAAGCCTGGGGAGAGGGGAGGTCCACGGCGTCAGCTGCTGTGGAGAGGAGCACTGGGAAGGACCCAGGACGGCCGGGGAGAACCGGGCTACGGAGGCCCCAGCGATCAGATCTGCAGCTGCGGTGGGTGCAGAGGCTGAAGGGTGAACGGGAAGGTGAGGACGCAGTGTGGGCTGCTGTGTCAAGAGGCTGAAGTGGAAGCAAACGGCACCATGAGCGCGCCTGCCATCCCAGCGACTCGGGAGGTGGAGGCAGGAGGGTCGCAGGTTCGAGGCCAGAGGCAGCCTGTGCAACTCAGCGAGACCCTGACTCAACATTAAAAAGTGAAAAAATGGACTGGGGATGCAGCTCAGTGGGGAGCACTCGCAAAGCATGCGTGAGGCCCCGGGGACAACTCCAAATCCCGCATAAATAAATAAATAAATAAATAAAACAAACCCGGACCCTGGAGGCTTCAGAGAGGGGGTTCCAGGGCTGCAGGGGTATTTAAAGATAAGAGCGAGCAGCTACTGTCTCTAAGCTGAGCGAGAGACATAGGAGAAGGAGCAGGTGACACCGGTGGGCCAGCTGGATTGCTGGAGGAGCTGAGGATGGTCCTGAGCCTGGGTGGGTGGGGGAGAGGCGTGGAGATGCAGACTGTGTCACGGGAACCCAGGTGGGCTGGGCGCCTGGGCTGTCTGCGGACACAGGAAGTGGGGGAAATGAAGAGAGAAGGCAGCACAGCTGGGAAGGGAGTCTTGGGAGGGTGGGGTTGTGGGAATGGAGGGCGTGGGGGATGGAGGGCTGCGGAACAGTTCCGGGGGGCCCCATGGATGCTGGAGGCACGCGTCGGACGTGGCCCAGAGGCCCAGTGGGATGGTAGGAGAATCAGCCAGGGCAAGAATCTGGGTGCAGCTAGGTGTGGTGACGCACGCCTGTCATCCCAGCAGCTTGGGAGGCGGAGGCAGGAGGATTGCAAGTTCGAGACTAGAGGCAGGCTGCCTAACTTAGGGAGACCCTGTCTCAAAAAAAGTAAAAAAATGGCCTCCGGGTGCAGCTCAGTGGTCCAGCCCTTGCAGAGCATGCAGGCGCGAGGTTCTGGGTTCAACCCCCAGTTTCAAAAAAAAAAAAAAAAATCTGACTGGGAGGTTCAGGACAGGGGTGGGAAGGAGGAGGAAAGAACACTGCGGCCAGAGAGGATGGAAATTTGGGCAGAAGGGGCAGACTGGGCAGGGACAGCCGGGGAGGGGCTGTCAGGAGTCAGAGGCCCTCCCGCGAAGGTGCGAGCAAAGAGGGAGGCAGAACGGTCAGGAGGCTGAGTTTTGGGTTTGGGGTGATTACAGGCAACAAAATCAGTCAAGGGTTCAGGAGGTCAGAGAGGTCAAGGACCAGGGGCTGGACAGGCCCGGTGGGTATCCATGGGGGTCGCTAACCTCCCCAGGCTGAGGCAGGAAGTGGGCACAAAGGACGGCCACTGAGTGAGCGGAGGCCCAGAAGATGACGGGGACGGGAGGGGCTGTAACGTCAGCCTGCTGGAGTCAGCTTTGAGGCAGTGGCCTCCCCTAGAGGAGAAGAGGCTGGAGCAGGGCTCAGGGTGTGGGGAGAAGAGTGTCCTGCCTAGAGGGCAGAGAAGGGGCAGCACTTGGGAAAGGGTGAGGACCTGTGTGGCTGATGTGTTTTTCTCCTGTAGAGCCAGGCCAGAAAGGACTCAGTGGGGCCGGGGGTAGCGGCGCATCCTGTGATTCCAGCAGCTGGGGAGGCTGAGGCAGGAGGCTGGTGAGTTCTAGGCCAGCCTGGAGATGCCCTCGTTTTGCAGAGGGAGGGGTTTAGGCTGGGGAGTTACTGGACTCAGTTGGCACTTTATTATTAGGACTGGGAAACAATGGAGACCAATTTCTCCCAGATGAAGTGAATAGGGTCTGGTCAAAGGCCAGACAGAAAGGAGCCTGGGCTGCCCAGCAGCCGAGACTCTCCCCTTGGTGTCCAGGAGGTGACAGTGACTGTGAATGTTGAGGGAGACCCAAGTTCAGGCACCTGCTGTGTGACTGGGGGGTTAGGTTCCTGGTCACCTGCCAGGGCTGGTGGAGGGTTCTCTAGTGGGCAGACCCAGGAAGGACACCCTGACTAGGTGACGGTGGCACTGCAGCCACTCTGGGGACCTGGGCTACGCGGGGAGGCCTGGGCCTGGCTGAGGCAGTAACTCTCCTGCGACACCAGATGGCGCCCGGAGCCCTTGTGCGGGGAAGCCGGGGGCCGTGGAGGCCCGTGGATCTGCCGGGATGTGTGGGCCCTGAGGTACTGTCCCACTGGCCTGCCACGGAGTGGGGAGGTCAGCACCTCTCTCTCTCCTGGGGTCCAAGGGGGGCGGCTGGGAGCTCCCTGGTGCTCACAGCAGCTGTCCCTCGTGCGCCATGGCCCGCACTGCCTTCTGACAAGATTTGAGAGACTTAAAGGTTGTCGGGGCCAGCATGGAAAAGTGGTGAAATTCAGCAGTGTGTGTCCGTGTCTGTGCATGTGTGCGTGCGTGTGTGTGGCGTCTCAGGCCTGCCTGGCAACCAGGGCACACCAGGGAAGCGCAAGTCCCTTGCTGTAAAATGGCCAGGCCTGGCAGCCCCTGGGGAGGTGTGGCCAGGCTTGCTCCTCAGAGCTCTGGCCTCTTCCTGGTTGGCTGAGCAGCCAGGTCCGCTGGATGCCTGCCTGTGGGTGCAGAAGGCCACAAGGCCAGGCTCTGCACCCACCCTGGCTCAGATGCCCTGGGGGTGGGGACACGTGGCGCCATGTGAGGCTGTGACGGCCACTCTGTGTGCAGGTCCTCTGCGCCAGCTGATGGGGTGGGGTGGGGTCCCAGCCGGTGCCCCATCTCTGCATCTGAGGAGTTTGGATTCAGCGGCCAGCACTGCAGGTGACACGAGGACAGGGACACCCGAGGGGCAGAGCAGAGATGAGAAACGACCCCTTCGGCCTTTTCCCTAGGCTGCGGCCTTCAGGGAGTGGGAGGAGTGCCAGCTGGAGCTGGCACCTGGGTGCAGGTGGAGCCCACCCTCCAGGGGGCCTCGTCCCCAGAGGCTGGACAGGGATAGGAGAGAGACTTGTGCTGGTAGGATTTTGCTCTGCCACGTTCCAGGCTGGGTGACCTCAGTGGAGGCACCTAACCCCTCTGAACCTGAGTTCCTTTGCTCTTTTCTTTTCTTTCTTTTTGGTGTTACAGGGGAATGAACCCAGGGCCTTGTGTAAGCTAGGCAAGTGCTCTACCACTGGGCTGCACCCCCAGACCACTTTTAAGTTTTTATCTTGAGACGGGGTTTTGCTAAGTTACGCATGCTGCCTCTGGCCTCAAACTAGCGATCCTCCTGCCTCCACCTTCCAAGTTGCTAGGATTACAGGCGTGAGCCACCGTGCCTGGCAACCTGAGTTTCTTGATCTACAAAACGTGTTTTGTAATGATCTCTCCAACAACACGTGGGTCTCTAGCACGGGGTACCTGCGCAGTAGATGCTGTGAACCCCACTCACAAGATAAAAGACAGCCAGCAAATCAGCCACCACCCTGCACCGTGTCGCTGGGGCTAAGAGATTTTTACATTCAGGCTGTTGGCATGAAAAAGTGACTGATCTGCCCACTCCTCTGAGCTACTCATTGGTGGATGACGGCCCCTGTGTCCCATGTTTCGGTGTATAGGTCAGGGATCGGCGTCCCCGATGTCCCTCCTGGCCGCGTGGAGGACGTCAAGAAGTCTGGTGGGAGAGGGCGGGGAGGTACCTTTTTTCTCCATCCGCTTCATGTCCATCAGCTTTTCGACGTTGTTGGGGTCATTCAGCCACAGCTGCATGCGGACAAAGGGCTCGCGCCCCTTCAGGCTGAGCTTGTGCCAGGGCTTCGGGCGGGCCAGGAGGTCGGAGACGGAGCCTTGGGTGAGCCCCAGGATGGTCTCCCCAAATAGGCGCTGACCTGAAAGGAAAGCAGAATGGAAACATGGTCACGCACATCCAGGGCCCTAAAGGACAAGGTTGAAAACACACACGTGGGTCAATGGCCCAGAGTCTACCAGGGCGGGCCTTGCTCCGAACAATGCCTTGTAAAGAAATTTTTCTTTTTGCCATATGGGGGATGGAACCCAGGGCCTTCACAGAGCGAGTGCTTTGCTGCTGAGCTGCACTGCCCTGGCCCTAAAGATTTCTTCCATCAGACTTCTAACCGCTCTGGTGGCGAGGGGGCTGGCATTACACTTGCACTCTGTGTACCCGTAAGAACGATGCTGCTCTTGGGAAAGCTTCCAGGTCCTTGGCATGGTGGCACACACCTGTGATCCCAGCACTTGGGAGGCTGAGGCAGGAGGATTTGGAGTTCAAGGCTAGCCTGGGCTATATTTGTTGTTATTGTTGGGTGCCGTCGAGTCGGTATCCGACTCATAGTGACCCTCATAGGGTTTTCAATAGCTGACTGTTTCGGGATTGCCTTGGGAGTGGATTGCCAGGCCCTGCTCCCATTTTTGCAGTGCTGGGAATTGAACTTAAGACCTCAGAGACTGCAGCCCAGTGTTCTACCAACTGAGCTAAATCCCAGCCCAGCCTGGGCTATATAATGAGTTTTTTTTTTTTTTTTTTTTTTTTTTAAAGAGGAAAAAAAATAAAAAAATAAAAAAATAAAAAACAAAAAGAGCTTCCAGGCACCAGACAGACTAAGCTTAGCAGGCCCAGGCAGTGGAGTGGTGCCGGGCAACCTCTCCTGGGCTGCCTCTAAGCAGAGGCCACCTGTGTCTCCTTTCATGATGAACGAGGTCGCAGGTCTTGCTGAGAGAACCGGGCACATGACCTAAGGTCGCAACAGGGAGAGGAGAGCGAGGCTCCCACTCCGCGGTGGGCTTCTGCAGTCTGAGCTGTCTTTGCTGAACGTCACTCAGTGGATCAAACCGGCCCCGGGAGCCTTTCTTCTCCCAGGTGGAGCGAGCGGCCGCCTCGGCTGATCACAGGGTGTGCGGCCGTGGAGGGCACGGAGCGCCACGTCCGCAGTGCTGAGAGGCTTAAAAGCCGGCTTTGCTTCCCCGAGAGCCATTGGGCTTCGGGGGGAAGAGGGCCGTCCCTCTTATAGCTACATCGGACTCCCTGATGACTGCATGACCCCACGGTCCGCGGAGCTTGAGTGATCAGGACTTACTAAGTGGAAACGGAGACTGGGATCAGAGACGCCGCTGATTGGTCCCAGAAAGTGACCAAGTGCGCCAGTTCCCCGTGGCAGGGGGAGACCAGAGGGCTGGCTTACTCCCTCCCTCCATGGCCACCTCCTCCAGCTGTTACCCAAAACCCCCATCCCCGGGTGGGGGTCTTTCCTGGGGAAGACCCAGGAGAAAATCATGTGCACCAGCCTGGAAAACATTGGCCTCTGCATCAAAGTTTACTGCATGGAATGCTTCTGGTTTGAGAAGTTACATCTTTTTGTATTTGTTGCTTTTTTATTTTGCTAGTACTAAGTTGCCTGCAGCCATAGCCCTGTGGCATCCGATCCCATCAGATCTTGGAAGCTAAGCAGGGTCAGGCCTGGTTAGTACCTGGATGGGAGACCGCCTGGGAACACCAGAAGCTGTAGGCTTGGGAGAAGGACCTGGCAACCCCCTCCCAAAAATCAATCTGCCATTGAAAACCCTATGAACAGCAGAGAAGCACTGACAATAGTGTTTCCCCTG
>VMDO01000144.1:315816-400161 GCA_007922755.1 Pedetes capensis | reverse complement strand
GAGCACCTAACAACAACAGTAACAACAATAGTACTCGAGTTGAAACTGGGGCCTCGAGCCTGCCAGGCAAGTGCTCCACCACTGAACTGCACTCCCAGCACCTTTAAATTAATTAATTTTGTGGTACTAGGGGATTGAACCCCAGGTGTTCCACCACTGAGTTGCACCCCTAATTCCTTTATTTTTTACTTTTTTTTTTCTTTTGCGGTACTGGGGCCTGAACCCAGGGCTTCGGGCTTGCATGCTCTGCAAGTGCTGGACTTGAGCTGCACCCCCGGCTCATTTTTATACTTTTCTGAGACAGGGTCTCGCCAAGTTACCGAGACTGCCTCTGGTCTCGAACTTGCAATCCTCCTGCCTGCGCCTCCCAAACTGCTGGGATTACAGGTGTGCGCCACTGCGCCTGGCTCTTTATTTTTTACTTTGAAGGCAGGGTCTCCTAACTTGTACAGGTTGCTTCTGGCTTCAAACCTGAGATCCTCCTGCCTCAGCCTCCAGAGTCACCGGGATTACCAGTGTGCGCCACGGAACCTGGCTCAATTCTTATTTTGAGACAGGGTCTCACGAAGTTGCTCACGCTGCCTCTGGCCTCGCTTTTGCAATCCTCTTGCATCTGTCTCCTGAGGTGCTGGGAATGCACCACAACATCTACTGTATCTGTCATTTTAATGTAAAGATAAAATTACTAGGGCTGGGGGTGTGGCTCAGGGGCAGAATTCTCACCTGGTGTGTTTGGAGCCCTGGGTTCCGTCCCTAGCACCATACAAAACAAAACAAAACAAAACAAAACATAAAAGTGGTTGGCTTTTTTTTTGTTTTTTGGTACTGGGGGTTGAACCCAGGGCCTTGTGCCTGCACGCTTTGCAAGAGCTGGACCACTGAGCTGCACCCCAGCCCATTTTGTTACTTTTTTGAGACAGGGTCTCGCTAAGTTACTCAGACTGCCCCTGGTCTTGAACTTGCGATCCTCCTGCCTCCACCTCTGAAGCCGCTGGGAATACAGGCGTGCGCCACCTCGCCCGGCTACAAAAGTGTTTTTCAAACACTTATTTGAGCCTCTAAATGTTCCAAGTCCTTTCTAGGGTTTGTTTACTTTGAGACAGGGTTTCACCTTGTAGCTCAAGCCAGCCTGGAACTTGTGATCTTCCTGCATCTCCCTCCAGAAAGCTGGGATTACAGGTGTGTGCCATCATGCCAGGCTCCTTTGCGGTTTTTCATGGTAGTTATTTTAAATCAATTGTACTTAATCAGATGAGCTAATCTCTTTTTGTTCCAAGAAGCCTCCCATGTCATGAAAGCCAAGTATCTATGAATAGCTAGTTACCGTTTGCTTGGGCTCCCTAGTTATGTGAGAGAAAAAACAAATCAAGTGATTATTCTTGGAAAATTACTTATATGATTTGTGAGGATTTTCCTCCTTGTGACTCTCCAGCATTTCCGGGTCACAGACTTGTGTGAAAACTTGAGGAGGAGCCAGGCACGGTGGCTCTCACCTGTGATCCGAGCACCTGGGATGCTGGGACAGGAAGATCGCGAGTTCCAGGCCAGGTTGGGCTACACAGCAAAACCTTATTTCACAAAAAAGAAAACCTGACTGAGCAGGGCTACAAACCAGGAGGTGGCGTATGCTAGTGATCCCAGCTACTCGGCAGGCTGAGGCAGGAGGATCACAAACTTGAGGCCTGCCTGGGCTCTATAGCAAGTTCAAGGCCAGCAAGGGCAACTCAGTGGGACTCTATCTCAAAATAAAGAAAAAGGCTGTGCTGGGGATGTAGCTCAGTAGGAGAGAGTTTGCATAGCATATACAAGGTCCTGGGTGCAACTGCCCAGTGCTAAAATAAAAGAAAAAGAGGGGCACCCCCCACCCAGTAAGAATGCACACACACATGGATTCTGCATGTAATTTTCCGAGACTGACCCATGAACATGCCAAGATCCTAAGTACTGACAGATGATGCCCCGTCCTTCACTAGGGGTCATTTCTGCTGCCTACTTCAGTTCTGGCCTGCAGCCATAGCCCTGTGGCATCCGAACCCGTCAGATCTCGGAAGCTAAGCAGGGTCAGGCCTGGTTAGTACCTGGATGGGAGACCGCCTGGGAACACCAGGTGCTATAGGCTTGGGAGAAAGACCTGGCAACATGCTCCCAAAGATCAATCTGCCATTGAAAACCCTATGAACAGCAGAGAAGCACTGACAATAGTGTTTCCCTTGTTGTAGAGAGGGTCGCTATGAGTCGGATACCGACTTGACGGCATCTAACAACAACAACAGTTCACTTCTGAGTTGGCCCCTCTGTGCCCATAGCTCCCCCAAGAGCTCCCGTGGGAAGGGAAGGCAGCTACTTCCTTTGTTTGGCTAAGGTCACTCAGAGCCACCACAGAGATGGTTTCTGATTGCACAGGGCTCTGGGGCTTTTCTGGAAGTTTCTGAGATCACTGCCTTGTGCAGCCCTGGGCAGGTCCACAGGCCAGCAGGGTGCTGCTCTGGCTGCCTGTAACACCTCTGTCGACTCAATCTCCAGACAGGATGGGGACGAGATGGCAGTGCCAAGGAGGAGGTTCCCACGGTCGTCTGCCATCTGGAAACTGCGGCCTTGCCACTTGGGGTTTTAGAACGAGGCCTTTCCTCAGCTGCTTCTTAGGGTTTCTGGGGAAGGACGCCTCCTGCCTGGGAGTGGGTGACACCCATCAGGCCTGGCTTCCTGGACCTGTGACCATACTGTGAAGGAGGAACTGCCTCAAGCCTAGGAAGCCTTGCACGTTTCAATGGCTGATGAGCAAATGGGCCCTCGGCCACCTTCTCGACAGCTAGATTTTCATTTTTATGAATTAATGTATTACAAATGTTCTCGGCTGATGCTGCTTTTCCTCATGCTTGGTTCTGGACCATGCCCTGCCCAAATGGGATGGGGAGAGGGGTGTCTCAACCAGACACCGAGGCTTGAGCCCCGGGTTGTAGGTCATGAGGCAGAATTCACTGGAACTCAGCTACTCTCTTGTCATCTCCTCTCTTGGGAGACACTAGAGTCACAGGGCCCCTCCTGAAGGTCCTCACGGACCCCTGCCCCTCCACAGGGTTTCTTAGCTGCTCCCTCCACGGATGGCTCCACATGGGCCTGAGGAGGACACAGGGCGTGTGGAGTGCCTGTGTCTACACCCAGCACACCTGCCCAGGGGGTCCCTGTCTCATCAACACACCCCGTGAGCATGTGGTGTGACGTGATGGTACACCATAATATTCTTAGGGCCACGCTCCTATCCGGGGTGACACAGAGCCCCCGGCCACATCGGGCAGAGCCTGGGAGGCCGTGCCATGTGCGAGGGAGATGGCCTGGGTCTGACACGGCAGGAGGGTGACAAACTCAGGTCTCCAGGGTTGTTCCACCCCCGCGAGGGGACTGGGGACCAGGGACAGCTTCACAAGGCAGCAGGACAATCAACATTCGACAGCCGCCTGCTGCCAGGTAGGGTGCCTGGAACGGCTGCTGTGCGCCACCTTGGGACAGGCCAGCGCCAGTGAAGGGGCAGAGGTGCAAGTGGCCTGCTTCACCAGACACGGTGACAGGAGCTGGAGCAGACACAGGTCTTGTCTTTCCCACACCACCATTGGATGCTGCGGGGTTGAGCTGACCCCACCTGGCTCGGGCACCCACCACGGATCTGGGGCTCTATGGGGCATGTCCCAACACAGACAGTCTGAGCGGACTGCCTGGTCTGCTCTGGCCCACAGACCGCCATCTTTTTTTTTTTTTTTTTTTTTTTTTAGGTACTGGAGGTTGAACCCAGGGCCTTGCGCCTGTATGCTTTGCAAGTACTGGGCCACTGAGCTGCGCCCCCAGCCCCGCCCCCCCCCTTATTTTTACTTTTTGTGACGAGGTCTCACTAAGTTACCCAGACTGCCTCTGGTCTCGAACTTGAGATCCTCCTGCCTCTGCCTCCTGAGCCACTGGGATTACAGGCGTGCACCACTGTGCCCACCACAGGCCATCTTCTAAGGGCTCCTGTGGATCGGAGGGGCCGGGACTGTCCCGTGGGTCCAGCTCCCTCGTGAGCCCCTTAGGTTTCACTTAGCTATGGGATTTTTCTTTTTTCTTTTTTTTGCAGTGCTGGGGATGGAACTCAGGGCCTTGTGCGTGCTAGACAGGTGCTCCACCACTGCGCTGCATCTCCAGCCCCTTTTCTCTCTTTTGAGATGGGATCTCGCCAAGTTGTGCAGGCTGCCTCTGGCCTCGAACTCGCGACCTTCCTGCTCTGCCTCTTGAGTCATTGGGATAAGAAGCCTATACTATGGCAGCTGGCTGGACCAGATTCTTTTAAGTGGCCTATAACCATTCTGAGCAGGCACGTCCACCCTATAGTCTGTATGCAGCTCAGGACAGGCAGTATGGCAACTCCACAAAGTCTTTTGAAGGTCACCTACTTTTCAGCATTGATTTTCCTCATGACCCCGGACTACGCATGTGTACTAACTATACCATATAATTCACATGCAACCTAAGCATTCCTCTTCATTCGATGTGACCTGGGGAAGCCAGAAGGTTGGACGCCCTGGCTTAGACCCTCTGGATGGCTCAGCCTACCCTCTGGATGGGTCAGCCTAAAGCCCCTTCCCTGCTTCTGCCAAAGCCTCAAACAGGAAATGACCGCCTCCTGGTGAGCCAACGGCTGTGGCGACGGCGACCTACCGAGGTTGTTGTCCGTGAGAACCTCCTTGACCCTCTTGGTGATGCCGTAGGTGTCCAGCTCTGCAGACATGGCTACCAATTCTTGGATGCTGAGGGTCGAGTGTCCGGAGAGAGGCAGTGGCGTTGTGGGCTGGGAGTCGGACGTGGGCGGGTCGCTGGGCTCGGGGGCTTTGCCGTCCTTACTGGTCTCGATGGGCGGACACGGCTGCTGGATCAGCTCCGTCAAACTCTTCACGGATTCGCTGGAGCTCATGGGGGACTCGGGGGCGGGGCTGCAGCTGGCCGAGGTCTTTGGAGTGCTTTCTGTAAGGAAACACACGGAGGGTCGCGGCTGAGAACAGACATCTTTCACAGAGTCTATCAGCTTGCCTTCTGTGGCAAATACCAATTAGACACTTCCAGAAGGGGAAGGGGGGCGCTCTCTGGGGCTTCCTGCATTGTTTTATAGTTTGGTTTTGTGTGTGTGGTACTGAGGGTTTGAGCCCTGGGTCTCACTCATGCTAAGCAAGCGCTCCACCCCAGAGCTGCACCCCTAACCCCTTAATTTTATATTTTGAGACAAGGTCTTGCTAAGTTCCACAAGCTGCCTCTGGCCTCGAATCTGTGATCCTTCTGCCTCAGCCTCCTGAGTTGCTGGGATCACAGGCCGGCACTGCACCATGGTGCCTAGCTTTGTTTCACAGTTGGTTTGTTTGTTTGTTTATTTATTTATTTATTTATGCTTGGGAATAACCTCTGATTATTTGTATTAAAACAACAAAAATAGCCAGGCGCAGTGGCGCATGCCTGTAATCCCAGCGGCTCGGGAGGCGGAGGCAAGAGAATCGCAAGTTCGAGACCACAGCCAGTCTGCGTAACTTAGTAAGACCGTCTCAAAAAGTAAAAAAATGGGCCGAGGGTGCAGCTCAGTGGTCCAGCACTTGCAAAGCATGCAAGCGCGAGGCCCTGGGTTCAACCCCCAGTACCACAAAAAAGAACAAAAATAATACCAACAGTTAAAGAAAACTAAAAAATATTTTAATCCTAGAGGTTTAAATAAAAGGTTTCTGAAGCCTTAATATAAGGGCACTTTGCTCCAAAATACATCATATTAATCATGTGTGATCACTGTCATGATTTCTTCTAATGAAACCCCATAATTGTAACAATTCAAAAGGTCTCTGGGTAGATCATAACTGAAGTAATTATTCTGTCTATGTTTTCCAGAACAAAAAGAGTGGACAGATCATTTTAAGTGAGGGCTGTCAATGATGTGGTCACTACAGTTACAAAACCCCTGAACCCAAGGCCTCAGCGGCTGCCCCCAGGGCGGCCCTGGGGAGACTCAGGTTTCAAGACCCCAGACTGGTTTTTACTGTGACTACCAGAGGCCACCCCCGTGGCCCAACTCCAGCCAAACACACAGGGAAGCAAAGAGGCTTAGTGACTACTTTGCAGCAACCCCAAGGGCCTGCTGGGGTTTCAGAAAACCACTCTCTGTTTTCTGAGCCACGCTGTGAATGACACCAGAAGTGACAGGGCTGGTGGGGAGCTCCAGCCACCCATGTGCTCCACGCTTTAGCATGGCCTCTGCCTTATGGGGGTCACTGCAGGTGCCTGGTGGGAAATGCCACCCCTGTTCTATCCCTGAGAAATCCCCCTGCCTCTCTTCGGCATTGCCCGTGACACCGGATGAAACAGCCTTGAGTCGGGCTTGGGGTGTTGTTGTTGTTAGGTGCCGTCGAGTCGGTATCCGACTCACAGCGACCCTACGTACAACAGGCGAAACACTATTATTAGTGTTTCTCTGCTGTTCATAGGGTTTTCAATGGTGGATTGATTGGGTGTGGGTTGCTGGGTCCACCTCCCAAGCCTACAGCACCTGGTGTTCCCAGGGGGTCTCCCATCCAAGGACTAACCAGGCTCGACCCTGCTTAGCTTCCAAGACGGGATCTGATACCATAGGACTACGGCTGCAGGTACCTGGGATAATGCCTTGGGCCGCTTCCTGATTCTCAGTGGTGAAGGAAGCCTGTCTAGGAGCACTGTGTGTGTGCCTTTGGACCAGCCTAGGGTCCGCCATCTTTCTCCTCACCCCCCCACCCCCAGACCAGACCAACACGTGCTGAGACCTGCAGGGCCTGAGGAGCCAGGAGGGGTGGGGTCACAAGGCCCCCAAGTGCTGGGGTTCTGGCCATGGGGGAAATGACAAGTGACAGAGGACGGGGCCTCTGGGGTCTTCTTTTGCTTGCTGCTCCTTCAGGCCCCAGCAGGTGCCTTGGGAACACGTTAGTGCACTAGCAAGCATTCCAAAATGCTGTTGCCTGGGGTGGGGTGCAGCCCGGGGGAAGAGCGCGTGCCTGGCATGCTCGGTGCCCCGGGTTCCATCCCTAGCAAACAAACAAACACCGAAAATACTGCTACCCGAACAAAGAGAAAATGTGACGGCGAGGAAGAATCTAATCTAAATTTATCGTATACCTGGAGCATTTGCTGGACATTTTCAGCTCACGCTAACAACCTATTCTGAACTCAAGGATGGGAAACATTCCAAATTCAGAGCAGGGTGTTGTGTGTGTGCCTCGGAAGAGCGAGACCTCCTGTGGAACAACCACAATTCAACCTGATAAGCCTGAGTACGAAGTCCCCTCCATCACATAAAGCCGTGTTCTTGGCCTGAAAAATCAGGTTATAGAAACGACCGGGCTGGCTTTCGAGACGATGTAAGTCGGAGGGGCGCAAAAGGCAGAAATGGTCCGTATCAATCTTTAAGGCGTTATGAATCCTACAAATCGGATTTCTTCTCTCTGCTCACCCCCGGGTCACCAGACAACTGGATATGAAACCCAGCAAATGTTTTTGTATCGGGAGCGGCGGAGGAATTGTACTGTAAATTTGCCCTGATTCACCCGTGCGAGGGACCGATCTGGCAGACCATCCATCTTGCTCACCGGCAACTGTCAAGGATGGCATGGATTCCGCACATGATAAACAGACTTCTCCTTGGGTCTGCGTCCTTTAACCCGTGGCAAGGTCAACATCGTGAATGCCAGGCTAATAAACCGTGCGGCGCTGGCTGCCGTCTGTCCAGCCTCCCTAGTCGGTGCTGGGTGCCTTGGGGGCAGATCTTACCAAAACCCCCGAGGGGCCGAACGCTCCTTCTCCCAGGCACCCTCAGCCAGTGTCTTGTGTGTACCTTGGTCCCAAATAGCCCCAAAAGTGTGAACCACAGGCGCTCAGCGCACATTACTGGGGGCCCTCTGAGCTCCCGTCCACGACTGTGGATGAAGGCGAAATCCCTACCACCAAAGCCTAAAGCCATCCGGGCCCTGAGCTGGCCAGGGCAGGTGGTGCCGACACACTGTGCTGGTGCATGAGTGCGCGCCACGGGTGGCACTTTATTCCCGGAGAGAGATACTGTGTGCAGATGCTGCTGTGGTCTCGGGCCACAGAAAACACAATGGCCCACGTTTCTTGGCTAGGCGTGGACAGACGCGGCAGCAAATGGACCTGATGGAGATGTGCGAATCCAGTGCTACAGTGTGGCGCTGGAGAGAGACCTTCAGAGAGCTGAGCGCCGCAGCCCCCACGACACCCTGTCAAGGGCTTGGGGCCGGGAGGACAGCTGGTGGCCTGTGTGACTCATTTATTTTTATTTATTTATTTATTTTGTAGTACTGGGGGTTGAACCGAGGGCCTCGCGCTTGCATGCTCTGCAAGTGCTGGACCATTGAGCTGCGCCCCCAGCCCGTTTTTTTTTTTTTTTTTTTTTTTTTTTTTTTTTTTTTTTTTTTTTTTTTTTTTTTTTTTTTTTTTTTTTTTTTTTTTTTTTACTTTTTGAGACAGGGTCTTGCTAAGTTACGCAGACTGCCTCTGGTCTCAAACTTGCGATCCTCCTGCCTCCGCCTCCTGAGCTGCTGGGATTACAGGTGTGTACCACCACTCCCGCCTGGACTCTTATTTATTTTTTGTGGTATTGGGGGTTGGACCCAGGGCCTCGCGCTTGCATGCTCTGCAAGTGCTGGACCACTGAGCTGCACCCCCAGCCCATTTTTTACTTTTTGAGACAGGGTTTCGCTAAGTTACGCAGACTGCCTCTGGTATCGAACTTGTGATCCTCCTGCCTCCGCCTTCCAAGCTGTGGGGATGACAGGCATGTGCCACTGCTCCCGGCTCGACTCTTTTATTTTTTAAAGACAGGATCTTGCTATGTAGCCCAGGCTGTCCTCCAACTTACAATCCTGATGCCTTGGGAGTGCTGGGATCCCAGGTGTGCACCACCACACCTGGCTCACCTGTGTGACTCTGGGCCTAAGACATGTAGTCAGCAGAGAGGAAACTTCGCCTTTCCTTTCTGAAAAAGGAATCCGTGCAGCCTACTGATTAAATAGTCTCTCTCTCTCTTTCTCTCTCTCTCTCTCTCTCTCTCTGGTTCTGAGGGCTGAACCCAGGGCCTCACACATACTTTGCAAGTGCTGCCCCACAATACTGCACCCCCAGACCATTTTTTATTTTTTATTTTGAGACAGGGTCTTGCTAACTTGCGCAGGCTGCCTCTGGCCCGGATGGAACACCCGATCCTACTACTCCTGCCTCCTGAGTCGCCGGGATTACAGGTGTGAGTCACCACGCACAGCTCTAACGCAACCTTCTCTAGAAACAAGGCCTGGCTCAGCTCCATGTACCTGAAAATAATAATGACAAAGAGAAAAGGAGGCATCTGGAGCTTGGCGGGAAGGGCTGAGCTGGCGGAGGGGCCACCTCCACTGGCTGCCCGGGTGACGTCAATGATTCTGGGCTTCCTGGGTTACTCTGGTCTCCTCATGTGACCGGTGCACACAGGGTTGTCACAGGGAATGAACATGTGTGGCTGCTAATAAGCAAATATAGTATGCCTCTGACTCTTTTTTTCTTAAACGGATAGTTACAAATTTGTATTGAAATGTACATGTTTATGCCAAGGTCTATATTCAACATGAATCTCTTGTGATTTATGCTATTTTTCCCCCCGTGTCTGACTTGTGACTGCTGGGCATGAGCTCCCAAGGCTGTGTCCTGCAGGTGCGTTTAGATGACGTCCTAGAAAAGCCAAGACCATGGAACCAAAGTCAGACCAGCGGCTGCTAAGGGCAGGGGCAGGGGCTGACCACAAAAGGGCAGGAGGGATGATGGGATTGTTCTGTATGTTGGCTGTCAAAATTACAAGCCCCGAGCCACTCCACCTGGCTCAGTGTGTTTATTGAGGGGGCGTCTGAAACAGCCCCAAACTGGAAGCAATGTCCATCCTGGGGAGACCAGGGACCCAGAGGCAGCATGTCCACGCCATGGTCTACGTGCTATCAATTGCAGCAAGGACGTAAGAACCAGGGCTGTGTGCATCCATGAAGGCATAGGGAGGAGCCTGGGAAGCAACGCGTGATGCGGACACAGAGCATCATGGCAGGCAACGGCAACGCTCTGCACACATCATAGGGTGCGTGTGGCCACTTGGGTGTGAGGTAAGGTTATAAAACTGTGCACAGTAAGCGGTGAGTTCAAGACAGACACTAGTTTACTTCTCAGAAGAATGGAATTGAGGGAATTTCAACTCTGTCTTTTGTGTTTTCTTTTAAAAATATAAGATGAAGCTGGGGGTGGTAGTGACCGCCTGTGATCCTAATACTCTGGAGGCTGAGGCAGGAGGATCGTGAGTTCTAGGCTAGCCTGGGCCTCATGAGACCCTGTCTCAACCTCTCAAGATCTTGTCTCAGGGTCGGGGAGGAGCCTGGCGTGGTTGGGACCACCTGTGATCCCAGCACTCTGGAGGCTGAGGCAGGAGGATCGCGAGTTCCAGGCCAGCCTGGGTTATATGAGATGCTCTCTCAAAAGAAAACCCAAAAGCCAAAACAACAACAACAATTAAGTTGTGACTGCAAGCTAAGGTTAAGGTTGGGTGGCAGGGTCTCGGCAACCTTCCAGGACAGTTTCTCTGCAATCCACGTGTCAATGCGCAGGAATCCCAAACACTCAGCGATGAGTCACAGAAAGCCAGTCCATGATGGGGATGGAAGAGGGGACCCCAGATACTTTTACTGCCCCGTATGCACGAGGCAGTGAGCGGTGGGTCTTGTGCATGCCTCACCCTGATGTCCTGGCAGCCGGGGTGAAAGCACAGGCACACTCCAGGCCGGGAAGCCAGGACGCTGCATCTGGTCAGGGTCCCGGGATGGAGTGAGGGTGGGAGCCAGAGCAGGAGTGGAGAGCCTGGCATTTCCGCCATCCTGCTGTGTGCCAGCAGCCACGGGGGGCAGGAAGCTGCCTTCATCCATCCATCACCCACCCGTCTACTCACCCGGTCCATCCACCCATCTGCTCCTCCAGCCATCTGGCCACCCGTCCAGGCATCCATCCATCACCCACCCAACCACTCGTCCCCTCACCCAACCATCCATCAACTCATCCATCCATCCACTCATCCACTTCTCCACCCATCTGCTCATTCATCCATCCATCCATCCATCCATCCATCCATCCATCTATCCACTCATCCATCTCCCCACCCATCTTATTGATCCATCCATCCATCCATCCATCCATCCATCCATCCATCCATCTATCCACTCATCCATCTCCCCACCCATCTTATTGATCCATCCATCCATCCATCCATCCATCCATCCACCCACCCACCTGTCCATCTACCCATTCTCTCATCCACCTGCTCACCCACCCATCATCCATCCACTCCCCCACCCAGCCATCCACCCACCCACCCATGCACTCATCCACCCAACTACCCACTCTTCCATTCTACCCACCTATCCACTCACCCATCCATCCATCCACTCATCCCTTCATTCACACATCATTAAAGCACCTACTCTGTGTTGTGCACTCTGCTAGGCAATGGAGATAAGAGAAATTTCACAGAGATCTAGCTTTTAAGGAGTCTGTAGCCCACAGGCCCAGGACAATTAACATGGAGAATTTGCATGATTTAAAAGCCCGGCCGTGGACGGGGGGAGCCGTACCATGGGGCCGATCCACCTGGTTCTGACGGCAATGGTAGGGCGCTGCATTTAAAAGTGATCTGTGCGGACTCATTTTTCTGCACAGCATTGCAGCTTGCATAAGAGGAGCGTGGTTAGGAGGCACAGGGGGCAGAAATGGTGACCACAGGCCCTTAGAGATACACAAAGCGTTCAGGAGCCATAAAAGGATTATGAAAAATATTATATCCCCCAAACAGCAGGCAAATAACAGCCGCCTTAAGTTTTCAGTGGAAGCCAATAGAAAATGCACCCCGTCACAATTTTCCAAGACAAATCTCTCTGTAGTTTATCCGAGCCACGGCTGCAATTTCCATACCCGGCCCTCTATCGTGGTAATAATAACCCAAATTCCATTTAGTGTTCATTTGAGCAGTCAGGATAAAGTCATTTCTTATTATCTCCCCACTGTGTAAAAAACAGCTTGAAGGTAGGAAGTCAGCAAGCATTTCCACCAAAAAGTAATTATTGTAAGTGACATTTTTACTGCTGGCATGCCATAAGGCGAACTGCGCATTCAGAAGGACAAGTTGCTGAAACAAAATGACAGGGTACTCGGTGACATTCTGACAAGAACCCAAACATTATTTAACTGGCGGCTGGTCTGATGCACCACTTTTCATTGTGGCCAGAGTTTAGGCTTTGAGCCCACGCCAAGTCAGGAAATTCCAAGTGACTAGCAAGACAGACAAGAAGGCAAAGGCGGAGAGAGAAGGGGGGCGGGTCATGGTCTGTATCCGTGCGAGCGAGGGAGGCGAGTGGAGCAAGCAGCGAAGGGAGACCCGGGGACAGGAGTCCTGGCAGCTGCGGGCGGCACTGGGGCCCGAAGACAGGCAGTGGGTTCTGGGGAGCCCAGCGTGGGCACCCTCGGTCATGCAGGAGCCCTGGCAGCCCTGAGGGGCTCTGAGGGCCTTTCCAGCCCACAGCACTGACAGCTTCCGAAGCCACAGGAGGGTGATCGCCAGCCTGGAGCGCTTCCCAGCCGCGTTCACACGGGCAGACCGCGCCGGGGACAGCAGAGTCGCCTGGGTGCTCCTGGTCCTCTGAGGAACCCCCCGCCTGGGCGCCCAGGGCAGACTCTTCCGACACGCTGAGCTCTGAGCTGCGTGTGAGTCACTGTCGCCTGCCCCCCAGGGGCCAGGCCTGCGTCACACGGTAGTGCGAGCACTGAAATTTCTGGATACCAGGTCTGTGCTTGGTGGCGCTGGCAGGGATGGGCTCCAGGTCCCAGGCCTGCCTGTGACACTCGGCCCCTCTGGCTTCTCCCCCACAGTCCTGAGCTCTCATGTCTCTGCCAGACATGCGGGGTTTCCTGCTTTGGAGCATGAGGGCTATTTTCACCGATTCGCGTGAGCTTGAACCAAAATACAGGCGACTGTGATGAACGTCACGTGGGCACTGGGCGCTCGCTGCATCCGCCCCTCGTGCCTCCCTGATGGACAGAGGAAGAAACAAAAGCAGCGGCCGCCATACTGCAGCATAGCAGAGAAGCCGCCACAGAGATCACGCAGCAAAGCGGCCTCTGTCCACCAAAGGGCTCCTGCGCCTCATGGCATCAGCCAGCTCCCGAGGGCCCCGGGCAGGCCACCTCCCCTCAGAAGGTTCTGTCAAACAAGTGGCATGAGGCAGGCCCCTGTGTCAATACACCAGTCACAGGAAGTCCACGCAAAGCTACCAAATCACTTTGCCTTCTCCCTTTCCTTTCCCTTCTCCCTCTTTTCCTCCCTCCCTTTTCTTTCTTTCTGTATTGGGGATTGAACCCAGGGCCTTCCACATGCTAGGCAAACACTCTACCACTGAGCTGCAGGCCCAGCCCTTTTGAATCAAGGTCTTGCTTACTTGTGCAGGCTGCCTCTGGCTTTGAGCTCGAGATCCTCCTGCCTCGGCCTCCGGAGTGGCTAAGACTGCAGGCATGCGCCACAGGGCCTGGTTCACTTTCTTTCCAATTGCAGAAAGGAGTGACCAGGGAGGGGCTGGGGCAGGGAGGGAGCAGGTGTAGGTGGTGGGAAGGGAGCCAGAGGGGGTGAGTGGGAAACCCTCCATCTCAGAGAAAGTCAATGCCTGCTGTTGTCATTGTTTTCTTCTTATTGTGGTGCTAGGGATGGAACCGCTGGCCTTGCACACGCTAGGCCACTGCGCTCTGCCCTAGTGCTTGGCACTGGTTCATTCTACGATCATCTGAGGAGCAGTGCTATCTCTCTCTCATATACATCCCTCTACCAGGACTGAGGTAAGGACAGCATGAGCTAAAGGTTCTAGCACACAGGAAGTGCTGGTGTATGTGTGTGCATGAGAATAAGTTGTTGTTGTTAGGTGCTGTCGAGTCAGTGTCCGACTCATAGCGACCCTGCGTACAACAGGCAAAACAGTCTTGTTAGTGCTTCTCATAGGGTTTTTCAATGGCTGATCGTTTTTGGGGGGTGGGTTGCTGGGTCTGTCTCCCAAATCTACAGCACCTGGTATTCCCAGGTGGTCTCCCATCCAAGGACTAACCAGGCCCGACCCTGCTTAGCTTCCAAGATCTGAAGGGACTGGACACCACAGTGGTATGGCTGTAGGTGTGAGAATAATATGATTGTTAAAATCTGCTTAAGGAACTCTTACAACAGAATCCAAGACACAAATAGAGAAAACTGGTTTAATGAAAGCAGTGCCAAGTGACTTGTGCTCTAACTAACGTCACCAAATGTGGGCCTGAGCCTTTTCCTGAGTCCCGAAACCATGAGCTCCAGGTAGGTGGCAGGGTGCCCCCACGTGGGCAGGGTGGACCTTGCGCTCACCGAACTTGCAGCTTACAGGGTAGACAGACATCGTTAAGGAGGTCATGGTCACAAAGACCAGAATGGGGGACAGACGGGGAACTTGTCACCCTGAAGCTGAGGCTGGGGATGGGCCTCAGCTTACAAAAGAGTAAGGGGAAAGCTGGGCACGGTGGTGCACGCCTGTAATCCCAGTGGCTAGGGAGGCAGAGGCAGGAGGATCGCAAGTTCGAGACCAGACACAGTATGGTAAAAGCAAAAAAAAAAAAAAAAAAGGGCCGGAGGTGGCAGCTCAGTGGTCCAGCACTTGCAAAGCACACAAGTGTGAGACCTTGGGTTCAAGCCCCAGTACTGCCAAAAAAAAAAAAAAGTGAGCGGTGGCCTGGGGGAGAATGGACAAAAGGCGGGCCTTAGACGTGGCATTGTGCACTTGGCACCTCCCTCCTCTTTCCTCACCTCACTCTACTGGGCCAGTTCGCTGGGGGAAGGGCCCTTAGGAGCCCTGGGCAGACTCGAGATGTTCTGGCCGGGGTGGGGTCGAGGGGGTCACCAGGTGCTGCAGACAGCACAGGGATGGTGGAACAAGCTCGGCATGGGCAGCGACGGGTACTGCGAGGGATCTGGGGTGCCAGTCTGCTTCCCTCACGCTCATTTTCCCAGTGGATTTTTTATAAGCTCTTAAGGAAACATGCACAGCCAAAGCAGAGCTTGGAGTATGAAAAATTAAAAGTGTTGCTGGAATTACAGTTCAAAGCTGGAAGGGAAATCACCGTCCAACACGGGCACCCGAGTGACGCTCGGCGATCCGGCTGGCCTCGCTTCAGTGGCACGGGGCTCGCCTCGCTCCGGCCTTTCCACAGACGCTTTCAAATTACCTCCAATAACCTTATTACCGAGCCAGCTGTGTGTAGGAACACTTATCAACGCGTCCCTGTGCATTAGGAGAAAATGCATAGCGCATAAACAGGCTAAATATACATTACCGAGACGGGAGCAAACAAACCCTCTCGTTAAACTGCTTTGCTGTAATCAAAGATTAATCACTGCGTGAGAGTGTGTGAGCCTGTGTCTGTCTCCTCTTTTTCTCCAGGGCGGAGATTCTGGCTCTGGGCAAACCTGCCCGAGTCCTATCTGGCAGGTGGACGTGCTGCCGTTTGATAGCGGGATTCATTTCCCCAGATGTCTGAGAGTTGGGGAAGCTAAAAAAGGTGGATTTTTGTTTCTGTTTTTTTCTGAGACAGGGTCTTGCTGTGTTCTCCCAGCCTGGCCTCGAACTCAAAACACAGATGAGGCTGGCCTTGAACTTGAGATCCTGCATGAGTGCTGGGATCACAGGTGTGTGCCACCAAGCCTGGCCTTCAAAAGTTGGTCTTACTGGGTAATGGAGGAGGTGGTCTCCAGGTATGCAAATGTCATAATGAAACCCATTAAGCTGTCCACTAACTTAAAAATGACTAATAAAAATATGGGGGCTGGGATTTAGCTCAGTTGGTAGAGGGCTGTGCTGTAGTCTCTAAGGTCCCGAGTTCGATTCCCAGCACCGCAAGAACGGGAGAAGGACGTGGCAATCCACTCCCAAGGCAATCCTGAAACAGTCAGCCATTGAAGACCCTATGAGGGTCGCTACGAGTCAGATACTGACTCGACGGCACCTAACAACAACAACAACAATAACTAAAAATATGGCAAAAAGAGGAGCTATTTTAAATACGTTTTACATTTACATGGCACAAATATAAATAAATAGTTTTAGACTTTGTCTAAAAAAGAAAGAAAGAAAAAGGAAGGAAGGAAGGAAGAAACAGAAACAGAAACAGAAACAGAGAGAGAGAGAGAGCGAGAGAGAGAGAGAGAGAGAGAGAGAGAGCGAGCGAGAGAGAAGGCGGTCTTGAATACTATTTCCTGCCCCAGACTTCTGGGCCTGCAGCTCTGAAACCCTCCTTTCCCCCGGCACATGGCGGGCAGCGGGTTTCCGAGTGTCCATCTGTGCGGGGAAGAAGCGTCTGCCCAGAGCTGCCTGGCCCCTCGATGACGCACCCTCTCAGCCAGCCTCGGGTAATGAGGTTTGGGCTGCAAGGGGACCCTCCTTGGACTGAGGTACCACGGCTGACCGTGGCATCCTGCATGCGTGTGGCCGGCTGCTCCCCGCCTTTTGGTTAAAGCCCGGGTGACTGAGCTGCTCTGGCCCTGCAGGGGACCAGGTGACGTGTCCCTCCGAAGGGGTGGTGTGAGCAAAGCCATGAAGGTACATTATTTTACACATCCTCCTAATCTCGCCGCGCTGCTTTACTTAATTTGTGGGGAAATTGTTGGGAGAGGGCGCTTCATGTACGACAGTGGGTGAGAGCAATTTATCATCCCCTCGCCTCAGCGCCCCCGTTATCGGCGAGCTCATTTTCCGCATTCATCATGCAATCAGCCTATTATTTGCATATTAATCAGGCAGTGGACCGTGAAGGAACCACGTCCCCGCCAAATGCTGCACTATCTCAGGAGGAGCGCTCAGTAATTATCATACATCAGTGTTATGATGTGGTAATTGATTATAACATCTTTCCGCGGCCCGGAGGGAGCCCCTCCGCTAACCCAGCTCCGGGCACTTCGGGCGGGTTTTGTCTTTCCTTGCAAAAATCTGAGATGCCGTTGCATCTTCCCCGAGTGCTGTTCCTGGGGAATATTGATTCTCTTTGCTGAGTTCACCTGCGTGAGACCACGCTGGCCTTAACTCGGGAAGGAGGAGGTCGGACCGTGGGAAGGGGCACCCCCTGAGGAACCTGGGAGTCCTCGCTGCTCAGCCTTTTGGCTTCAGGGGTGCAGCCCTGGCCATCACATTCGTTTCTTATCAAATGACATACTGCAACTCCAGTCTCTCTTAATTGCAAAGTTGGGACGGATGGAGTTTGGCTGCTTTATTTCGGTGCCGGATGACAACCTAATTTTGGCCCTTATGTAAAGGACAAACCCAACGGCTGCCAATTCAGATTTTTTTGGCTATATTTAGAATGCCGGTTCCCAAGGGAAGAACAGACACAAAACCATGAAGAAACCAGAGACAGACACCTCCTGACCATCCAAGACACGGCTGGCGGGGCCACTCCTCTTCTTGCTCCTCACGGGGGACCTGGGTGTGGTACAAGGCCAGTGCGCGTAGTGCTGGGGCTTGGTGCTAGGATGGCTCTGGGCCTGCAGGCTGAAGTGTGAGGCTGTCCTCAGCAAGGGAAAGCACCGTGGGCCACTGGGCATTTGCACTGACTTTGGATGGGAAGAGTTTCAAGGAAGCACGGCCTCTTCCCATCACCAGCCAGGCGCCTTCTGACTTCCCACTGCCAAACTTCCTAACTTGGGCCCCACACTGTTGTTGATCCACCCATGGTCCCCTTCCCTCCTCCACCCTGCTCCCTGGCTGCAGCACATGGGCAACTATCCCCACACGGGGTAACCCCCTCCCCGACACAGCTGTCGTTCTAACAGTTGCTTACTTTGTCACAAACCTGATTTTCAATTTTATGCATTTGTGATGGGAACCCAGTTTTGGCCTTGGTTTTGAAGCCTGGTTCGCTTCTCTCGTCTACAGTTCCGGGGGGAACCCTTCACCCCCTTCCGGGGACCAGATTCTAGGGACCCTGGTGATCGCTCCTGCAGACACCTCTGTGGCAGTGAGGCTACTGGACTCAGACCACGTGGGCTGCTACCACCTCCTTTTCTTCCTTTCTCTCCCTCTTTTTCTCTCTCTTTTTCTTTCTTTCTTCCTCCCTTCTTCTGTTTCTCTTTCTTTTTTGCAGTATTAGGGAGTTGAATCCAGGAAGCTGTACGCCTACTCCCTTTAATTTTTACTTTAAACATTTTTTTTGCAGTACTGGGGGTTGAACCCAGGGCCTCGTACTTGCAATGTTTTACAAGTGCTGGACCACTGAGCGGTACCCCCAACCTATTTTTTCACTGGTTTTTGAGACAGGGTCTAGCTAAATTACTCGACTGCCTCTGGTCTCAAACTTGAGATCCTCCTGCCTCCACCTCCTGAGCCGCTGGGATTACTGTGTGCGCCACCATGTGTGGCTAATTTTTATCTCGAGAAAGGGTGTCGCTAAGTTATACAGGCTGCCTCTGGCCTGAAACTTCCAATCCTGCCTCTGCCTCCAGAGTCAGTGGGATTCCAGGTGGGCGCCATGGCGCCCGGCAACCCACTACTTCCTCGATGGAGGGCAAGTCCTCTCTCATCCTTTCTCAATATGTAAGGGGAGGGACACTTCCACTTACTGATTTAAGGATCAAGGACACTGGTACTGTGAGTGGTGCATGAAAGACAGAAACGTGAGCCTCCTCATTTCATCCCCACTATCTCCCTAAAGGGCTGGGGTTTGGCTCAGTTGGTACAGCACTGCTCTCCACTCTCTGATGGCCTGGGTTCGATCCCCAGCACTGCAAAAACGGGAGAAGGACGTGGCAATCCACTCCCGAAGCAATCAGCCACTGAAAACCCTACGAGGGTCACTACGAGGGGGACTTAACTCGACGGCACCCAACAACCACAATCTTCCTAAAATCACGGACGCATGCTCAGTCATCTCAGGTTCTTCATCCTTCCCTAGAACAGAACCACCAAAAACCCAGGTCCTCCCTGGCTCCTGGGACCCACCCCTGCCTCTTGTGCTCAGCGCCTAGAATAGCATAAACTCTCTATTCCAAAGCCAGGCCTGGGGAGAGGGAGAAAGGCCTGGGGCTCGTGCCTGGGCCCATCAGGCTTCCGAGAAAGCAGAGCTGGGCAGTGCCAGCACGGGGTCCTGGCGGAGAGACCCAAAGAGCATGGGTGGCTGGGTCACCACCTACCCCTGCCAGCGGCCACTATGTCTCACATGGCCTGAGCGACAGCCTGTGGCTGCACCCCTACTCTCAAAGCTCAAGGTTTTGGGTCAACGTTAAGGAACGCTACGTGACAGGCAACTCTCGGAGATGGAACGGCCTTTCCTGGAAGCCACAAATTTGGGTTGCCGCAAGCAAGCCCCTTTCAGCCGACCATGAAGCCGCCACCCAGTGACATCCACATTTGACGTTCTCCGCTAGAGGAACCAGCAGGCGGCTGAACTTTTCTGTTTTAAAACAGGACGCCTGACATTTGGCGCACGCGCTTATGTTAATCCACACAGACGACACGTGGCAGCAGAGGGGGCTGCGACGGCGGCGGCAGAGGAGCCAACATTTACTTATTTTTATGTTTTCTTTTGGCGGTGCTGGGGCCTCGAGCATGCCAAGCACGCAGCCCCACCCTTTCGCTACACCCCGGCCCCCAAAGCCGACATCTAAGTGGCACTTGCTCCGTGCTGGGAGCTTTCTTCATGCGCCTATGCATGCCTCTGCTCAGTGCAGGAGCCAGGGACTTTGTGTTTCCCATTTCAGATAGGAAACTGAGGAACACAGAGGCTCCGCCTGTGTGGAACAAACACCCAAATGAGTGTCTAACAAGCTGGAGATGGGACCTCAGTGGAGGGTGATGGGGTATGAGGGTGGGTGGCCAACTTATGTCTTTTTTTTTTTTTTTTTTGGTACTGGGGATTGAACTCAGGGCCTTAGGCTTGCATGGTCTGTAAGTGCTGGACCACTGAGCTGCACCCCAAGCCCAATTTTTTTTTTTACTTTTTGAGACAGGGTCTCCCTAAGTTATGCAGACTGCCTCTGGTCTCGAACTTGCCATCCTCCTGCCTCTGCCTCCTGAGCTGCTGGGATTACAGGCGTGTGCCACCATGCCTGGCTCCCAACTTGTGTCTTTAAAAGAGTGCAAAACTTATTATTTTTGCAAACAGGGTCTCTCAAGGTCCAGGCTGGCCTCAAATTCACGATCCTCCTGCCTCAGCCTCCAAAGTGCTGGGATCACAGGCATGGCCACCATATCAGGCTCCTCTCCCACCTTGAGATGAGATCTCATGAATGAAGACTGGGTCTCGCAAGGCCCAGGCCGACCTGGAACTCACAAGCTTCCTGCCTCAGCTTCCTGAGTGTGGGGATGACAGGTGGCGCCACGGTCTCACCCACATTTTTCTTCTGATGTGAACCTTATAGCAGTGACATCAATAGTTTTCTACATGGCGAGGAGACAAAGCTTCCAACACCCACTGTACCACTGTCACTTGAGAAGAACAAAGTCTCTGAATTGGAGACTTACACATTTTTCTTTCTTTTCTTTTCATTTTTTCTTTCTTTTCTTTTCTTTTCTTTTTTTTTTTTTTTTGGAATATTTAGGAGTGGAAGCCAGGGCCTTACACATACTTTGCAAATGTTCTACCACTGGGCCACACCCCCAGCCTCTTTTATACTTTTGATTTTGAGATGGGGACTCGCTAAGTTACATAGGCTGTCTCCGGCCTTGAACTTGGGATCCTCCTGCCTCAGCCTCCCGAGTAGCTGCGATCACAGGCGTGTGCCTCTGGGCCCTGCTGGTTTTCACCTTCTACTAATGCTTCACATAGGCCAGGATCTTGGGGTCTCTGTACGCTGCTCCCCACTTGGGATGTTCTCCTGCCTTGTTGCCCTCATGGCCCAGCCCCAGCCACGGGTTCTCTCAGAGGCAGGGGCCTCCCTGCATCCGTGGGCCCACACATGCCGCAAGACAGCTACCAGGCCTCAGAGCAGAGAATCCTTTTAATATGTCGCCCTTCGTACAATAAAAGTAGGCCAACGAATTTTTCTCCACTAAGGAGAAAAGTGAGTGGGCCACCTGTCCATGGTCAGTGAGAGGCACCACAAGCTGACGTCACTGGCTGCGATGTGGCCACCTGTGGTGTGGGAAGGGCCACCTTCCAGTCTACTCGCCGCCTTCTGAGTTTCTCCACTGTTGGATCTGTTGGATATGGCGATGTGTAGGCTGGCTACCTACAAACCTCGGCTACTCAAACACAAGAGAGAGCCAACGGTTACTCTCGCTGACCTATGTGGGTCAAAAAGGAGAAAAAACCCAGCGTGTAGCTGGGAGCCACGGTGCATAGCTGTGATCCCGCAAACTGGGAAGCCAAGGCAGGAGGGTCTCGGGTTCAAGGGCAGAGGCAGCAGGTGCACATTAGTGAGATCCTGTTTCAAAATAGAAAAATTAAAAAGGGGCTGGGGTTGCAGCCCAGGGGTCAAGCGTTTGCCTGGCGTGTGCGAGGCCCTGCGTTCAATCCCTCTACTGAAACAAAAAACAAAACAAAAACAAAAACAAAAAAAAAAAAAAAAAAAGAAAAAAACAAAGCAAAACAATCCCTACACATAGACTATAGCGCTCCTGAAGAGTCCGCCAGCGCTGGCCAGCGCCATGATGTTGTCTGGGAGGCAGTCAGCCCTGTGTCCCCATTCACATGCCAACCAAGTGCCCTTTAGTTACAAACATGGGGACATGGACCATCTGGTCAAGGATAATCACTGGGTCAGAGTTCCACCCTGGGTCTAAGGTACTAAGCCCCCGGACAAGGGTTGCCAGCCACCCATGAGTGCCATGACGTGTGTCAGAAAGGCCCACAGGCCCGCCCACGATGGGGGGCTGTGGCCACAGGGCCCCCCAGCTCTGGGGATGTCACAGCAGCGAGGGGCAACCTTGGACCACCCACAGCAGAGCTGGCCGGTGGCAGCTGTGTTCTCAGAGAGGCAGCTGGTGCGCTGATGGACAACAAAGACCTGGGGCCGCGGGATTCGCCACGGGTGGATAAGACTTGGAACCCGCTGCTCCTTACCACGGCGCTGGGAAAACGCTGGGTGTTTCGTGCTTAATCCGAGGGGCCAGCCTTACACTTGCGTGGGTCACCATGATATGCCGGAAGCTGGCGTGAAAGCCGCAGGCCTAACGGGTCCTTAGCTACAGTCATGAAATGCCCCCACGTCAACAAGTTCCCAAGCAGAGGGCTGGGCGGCCCTCCTGCCAAGCCTCCCCAGCCAGCGAGATCCCTCTCTGTCCCTTCCCTCCCTCTTTAGAGCCGACTCGTCTCCCTCCCTGTCAAGGGGCCAGATGGGAGTCCTGCCCTCAAGGACCACCCACAACCTCGTCTTCAAGTGCAGTTTTCTATGTTGGATCCAAGACCACCCTGCCCAGCCAGGCGAGGGGGTGCACACCTGTCATCCCAGTGACTCGGGAGGCAGAGGTGGGAGGATTGCAGGTTTGAGGACAGAGGCAGCCTGTGTAACTTAGGGAGAGACCCTATCTCAAGATAAAAAGTTAAAAAAAAATAGGGTGGGGGTGCAGAGCTTGCAAGGCAGGCGCGAGGCCCTTGATTTGACCTCCTTATACCACAAAAAGCCTGCACAGGTAGCCCTGTGGCATCCGATCCCGTCAGATTTTGGAAGCCAAGCAGGGTTGGGCCTGGTTAGTACCTGGATGGGACACCGCCTGGGAACACCAGGTGCTGTAGGCTTGGGAGGACCTGGCAGCCCCCTCCCAAACATCAATCTGCCATTGAAAACCCTATGAACAGCAAAGAAGCACTGACAATAGTGTTTCCCCTGTTGTACAGAGGGTCGCTATGAGTCGGATACTGACTTGACGGCACCTAACAACAACATGGGCCTGCAGCTGTAGCCCTGTGGCATCCGATCCCGTCAGATCTCGGAAGCTAAGCAGGGTCGGGCCTGGTTAGTACCTGGATGGGAGACCGCCTGGGAGCACCAGAAGCTGTAGGCTTGGGAGAAGGACCTGGAAACCCCCTCCCAAAAATCAATCTGCCATTGAAAACCCTATGAACAGCAGAGAAGCACTGACAATAGTGTTTCCCCTGTTGTATGTAGGGTCGCTATGAGTCGGATACCGACTTGATGGCACCTAACAACAACAACAACAACAACAACATACCACAACAAGAACAAAAAACACCATCCTGCCCAGAACTACCTGTCCTGGAAGACAGCGCAGGCTCTGAAAGAAACCAGCAGGACATTTTTAGGAAGCACTGACAGCCCACGTTCCTCTTCAGCAAGGCCTTAGTAGCCTCTAGGACAAAGCCACAGGTCACTATCAATGCCGGATGTTCAAAATGGCATCCAATTTTCTTAACACCTGAGTTTGTCACCCCCACTGCTCAGATTCTGGGAGGACATTGGGAAACGGTCAAGTCCATTGAGGGGCAAGTGGTCAGGACACAACCAACGTTGGGTCTCTCTCTCCTTAGCGTGAACTGACAGCGGAGGCTGATGCGTGCGTTGCCTGGTACAGAGGCGCCGAGGGGCGAGGGAAGGGGGCAGACAGGAGGTGGGCGGGAATCCTCCAGTGCAAAGGCTCCAGCGTCAGCATTTCGCCCTTAGCGAGTGAGGCACCCGGCTGCGGAGCCTTCTCATTAGGCCCCGGAGCTCTCGGATGATCTCGGAGCCCTCGGGAGGTGCCAGGGGCCGAGGGGACCAAAGGCAGGCCTTCCAAAGACCTGGAGCACCTGCGAGGGAGGCCTGGATTCGCAGGCCCTGAGTGCGTCTCACCAAGGTCCAGGGGCCACCCAGGCCAGGCTTGGAGTCACCTTCCTGCGGCCACATGGGAAGACCTGATGGGGTTCCCAGAGTCCAGGGGCCTTGGGGGCGGGTTCCATGGCCACCATGGTGACAGAGGAACTCGGAATCCCGTGGGACTGTCAGGACCAGAGGCCTCCTCCTCTGCCTTCAGGGGAAGCAGTGGTGAAAACTCCCTTTTCTAAAAAGCGGTCACGGGAAGATTCTAGAACCTCGTGCCATCATTCGCCCCAGGGATCTACTAACATCACTGTTACAAAATAATTCCATTTTCAAATCTAAGATCCATATCCTTCAAACACAATTTGTTTTCAGAAACTCTCTCGAAAAGATAACAATTGACAAACGTCACACAAAGAACACTAAGACCACAGATTTTGCCACTGTGTGATAACCTCTTTACCCTCACAAACACCTTCTTTCTTTGGGGGGGGAGGGCGGTACTGGGGGTTGAATCCAGGGCTTCACACCCTGCATGCTTTGCAAGTGCTAGACCACTGAGCTGCACCCTCTGCCCATTTTTTTTTAGTTTTTGAGACAGGGTCTTGCTAAATTATGCAGACTGCCTCTGGTCTCGAACTTGCGCTCCTCCTGCCTCCACCTCCTGAGCCGCTGGGATTACAGGCGTGTGCCACCGCACCTGGCACAAGCACCTTCTTGTCTCCTTGGTCCAGGGATACATTTTTGCTCGGCTGCTATTATGATATAAAAATCTTTCTATTTTCTTGCAACTTAAGAAACATTTTCCCATAGTTTTCCTTTTTTTTCCTGAAGGGGGGCATTGGTGATTTGAACTCAGGACCTTGCACATGCTAGGCAAGTGCTCTACCCTGAGCTACATCCCCAGGCCTTTTTAACCTGTATTTTGAGACAGGGTCTCCCTAAGTTGCCCAGGCCAGCTTTGAACTTGAGATCTTCCTGCCTCAGCCTCCTGTGTGCTGGGATTACAGGTGTGGACCACCACACCCTGCTCAGGAGCACAAGGTTTTGATCTACAAGCGTCAGCCTTATTCCGCCAAGTTTAACTCAGCCTCTGGCGGGCAGCAAACGCTCTCCAGAGTTCCAGGGGAGCCAAGTTCCCACTGAGGCGGGAGGCCAGGCTAATTTCCCGTGCAAATGTCCATGCGCTTCCAGCACAAACAACTACATCTGTCACTTTCCCTCCTGTGTCCTGGACGGGAGCTCGGGCTACAGTGAGTCTATGATACTTGCTAATTAAATTGGCCACCCCAGAAATGGAGTCAGAACGCATCATGCCTGACCCTTCCTAGGGTGGACAGCCGCTCCATTTGGAGGTCCAGCCACGAAAATCCACGACACAAACTGGCACACCTAAAACCCACAAAAATCTCAACTGAAGCTGGACGTGGTGGCGCACACCTGTGATCCCGGTGACGCAGGAGGCCGAGGCAGGGACCAGGCGAGTCCAAGGCCAGAGGCAGCCTGCGCAACTTAATGAGACTCTGACTCAAAACAATAACAGAAAAGGGGCTGGGGGCGCAGCTCCATGGTGGGGCGCGTACCTAGCACGCACGAAGGTCCTGGCTTCAACCCCCGAGTTCCACACAAAAAGAGAAAGGGAAAACAGTGAGAACACCCCGGGCAGGAGCTTCGACGCACTCTGCGCGCTGGCTGCATCTGTGCGTGGGTCTGGGGACCTGTGGCAGCCGCCACCGCTGCCGAGGCCGCCCAGCTGTTCTCCTCACTGCACACGTGTCCCCCTGTCAACCCGGCAAGCTGGCTGGCTCCGCACTCCTCACTTCGCTCTGTTTGTGTTTTCAGTGAGTCAGTGGGACACGGAGACCGATGTACATGTTTAGAAAAATAAATGGAGACAAGAATGGCTCACGGTGCTGGCTGTTCCCGAAAGCCGGGAGGGAGGAGCTCAGCTACGACTGTGGGATCCAGGCGAGGGGGCAGCCAGGAGGGCACAGGAGGGAGCTGGGGCGGCCGTGCGCTGCAGGGGCAGATGTCGTCAGGAGTGGCCCATGCTCCTTGGCCTGCACGGGCCGCCCTCCCCTGCCAACCTCCACCCCTCTGTTGGGTCGCACTCCAAGCTGTTCCCAGGAACTGCTCTAGCCCGGCCACCGCCTTCCTCATGCGCCACTCTCCCACATCCTCCACCCCTAAGGCTGCCAGGGTCTTCCAGATAGACGAGAGGAACCTCCCGTGACTCTGCTGGGACAGCAATGCCTACGTCTCATCCCCTCCTGTTGACTGCAGCCCCTGAGCATGGACTCTGCCTTTGACTTAGCCCCTGCCCCAGACACAGGGCTTTACATTTAGAAACTAACGGAGTGATGGACAGGAACGGCGAGTGCGTGAGTGACACGGGGGGCTCTCAATGGTCCACTCTTGCTCTGCATTAGAGAGCAAGCCCGGGGGGATCCAGTTTGCCATCAGGACTTTCTATTCTTTTTCTTTCTTTTTACTATTACAGTAACTTTATTTATAATACCACAAACTCAGAAGTAACCAAAATGCTCCCCAATAGGTGAACTGCAGTGTAAACTGTGGCACGTCCATGCCATGGGAATACTACTTGATAATGAAAAGGAACAACTACTGCCAGGCACAAGTTGAGTGGATCTCAAAGACATTATGTGTAGTGGAAAAGGCCAATCCCTGAAGTCATTCTTGTACGATTCTACTTACGTGACATTCTCAAAACGACAGCAAGGCAAAGACGGAGCAGGTAGTGGTGGCTGGGGATGGGGAAAGGAGAGCATCCTCCCAGCTCACCAGATCCAGACCTCGGGGTCCCTTCAGGTCCCCAGCACAGACTGGAGGAGGAGACCCCCACGAGGCAGCGATGTATTTCACACAGACCAACGGCAGCAGGGGAGTTACCTGAGCTCACGCAGCCCTGCGGGAGGGGGTCCTGCAGCGACGTCACCGAGTGGATGACTGGGGAGGAAAAAGACGCGGTTACTTGAGGAAGCAGCGAGGGCATCGCGAGTAGCGGAGGGAGCCCCTCGAGGCCCTCGGGAGGGGGGGGGGTCCCGGGGGTGGGATGGGGCCGCATAGGCTGGGCAACGCCAGGTAGGAGCCGCCGCCTGTGGCCCTCTCGCTTCTGGGGCTTTGGCTGCTTCCTCTCCCGAGGCCCTGATTTAGCTACTTGACTTTTACCTATATTTATCTATAAACAGCGTTTTCTTAATTGGCAGCTCATTTTCTGCTGCTTATAAAATTAGCCCGGCAGAGTCTTCTCGCTCCTAAAAACTGAAGTCAATCCCCCGGCAACAGGTCTGGAGGGAGTGGGGCAGTTCTCCCCCCTTGATGGACCTCCCACCCCTGCAGCAGTGCCCTCGCTGAGGATGGTGCCGGCCCCTCCCCCTGCCACCCCCCATAGGGCTGCGTGCCCGCCCCACCTGGCCCTTGCTGCTGTCCCTGCACGGGCAGCACGCCCTGGCCCAGCTCGCCGTTCAGCCAGAGCTGCATCCGGATGAAGGGTTCTCGGCCTTTCTGGGTCAGCTTGCTCCATGGCTTCGGCCGGGACAGCATGTCGCTGACACTGCCCTGGGACAGGCCCAGCACCTGGAGTGGCGAGAGAGACGCGCAGCGGTCAGCGCCACGTGTGAGCGTGATGCCACAAAGGGGCTAGCTGCAGGGAGGCCCATGTGGCCACGAGGGGCCTGGAGGCGTGGGTCTGGGGCCGACCCTGGAGCCTGGCAGGCGGCCACAGCATGGTGGGGAGTGGGCTTTAGAGGATCGTGGGGGGTGTGGGGCTGGGGTTCTGGGCCAGCTGCCATAGGGAATGGTAGAGCTTGCACCAAGGCTACAGGTTGCCAACCCAACTATGGAGGAGCAAGCGCCAGAAAGCATCTTGTTCTTGGCCTGGTGGCACCAGGAAAGGCTGGCGGGGAGGACCCCTCGAGAGGCAGGAGCGGGGAATGCTGAAGGGATTTGGGAAGCTGGGCTTCTTTGCTGACGCCGAGCCAGGGTAGCGTTTAGAAAGGCTGGGCATGGGGGTGCCTGCCTATGATTCCAGCACTCGGGAGGCTGAGGCAGGAGGATGGCGAGTTCCAGGCCAGCCTGGGATATATATGTGTGTGTATGTATACGTACGTGTGTGTGTGGTTATACATATATATATATGTATGTATATATACATATATATATGCCTGTAGCTGTAGCCCTGTGGCATCCAATCCTGTCAGATCTCGGAAGCTAAGCAGGGTAGGGCCTGGTTAATACCTGGATGGGAGACCGCCTGGGAACACCAGGTGCTGTAGGCTTGGGAGAAGCACCTGGCAACCCCCTCCCAAAATTCAATCTGCCATTGAAAACCCTATGAACAGCAGAGAAGCACTGACAATAGTGTTTCCCCTGTTGTACAGAGGGTCGCTATGAGTCGGATACCGACCTGATGGCACCTAACAACAACAAATATATATATATATGGACACCCTGTATCAAAACCCAAAACCGAACAACAACAACAACAACAACAACAACAACAACGCCCAAAAGAAAAGGCATGCTCTCTGGATCGCATCCTGCTCACAAATGGGGGCCCAAAGGTGAACACAGGGCACCAGCCTGGCAGCGCCGCTCAGCTGCAGTGGATCGGCAAGTTGCACGTCCGCCCTCGAGGCTTCTGTGCTCGCATATGGCCATACATATGTATAGGCACAAACACCCCACCCAGGACACAGATGCAGCCCGGGGATATTTAGGGGCCTCAGCCCATCGCTCTGAAAAGTTCTCAAGCTCCAGAATAAACTGCACTCACGGGCCAAACAAGTTCAATGCTATTAAGTCTGCTAAATTTAAGGCATGAGCACAAACGTCTATTTAAGTGTTCTCAAACGATATTTTTGCAAACACTGAACTAGAAATCGCGAGGGACTTTCAATTCCCATCCTCGTTTCTATGCACCCTCGTCACCTTGCGCAAAATCAGGACAGAGAGTTCACAGACAGACACTGTAAGGATTTATGGCGTGGTGAACCGGACTCCGAGCTGAAGACAGGGCAGTGTGAGGGGGTGGGGGCCCGTGCTGCTCCAGCCATGAGCACCCTCGGGCATGGGGCACCCCTGCTTGGGTTCACAATCTGTTACTTCGTCTATAAGGATACCAGGGCACTATGTCCATTTTAGATTTTGTAAGCAAAGTTAAGTCCAAGATCTGTCACCAAGGAAGTGCCAAGAATGGAAAAGGTCTACTAGAAGCTCATCCAGAAATGATCACACTTTCATGAGCCAGGAAGGGACGCTGTGGGAAGACAAGGCAGCCTGGGCCACATCTGCCGCGAGCGAGGCCCAACAGGTGTGTCTTCCAGAGCGAGGCGCTTTGCTAGCCCTGCTGGGGCCAGACAGTACCTAAGCACCCTCGGGGCTGGACGGGAGAGGAGAAGCCATGCTCTGTGTAGCTTCCCCGTCAAGCATGCGCTTGGCTCTGCAGGCTGGCGCGCGCTCTCTGTGAGCTAACCAGAGCAGACTTTTTTTGGGACCAAAACAGTCTGGAGAGGGGCTTCTTGGTTCCATGTCGCAGCGGAGGTGAGACCTGCACTGGGCCACCTGCCACCTGGGGGGAAGGCTGCTGACTTCCTGGAGCCTGGGCTCCTCATCTGCTGCCTTTGCCAGTTGTCAAAGCGCGAGGCCAGGCCTAGCCCACCGCCTGGGACGGGACGCGGCAAACAGAACCAGGGCACTGGCACACTCGTTGGTGGCCTCTGAACATTGGAAGCGGGCGGCACACGAAGCCCTGGACTGTCGCCGTGGGTGGCGGCCATGGTCTGCAGGGCGCCCGGAGGAGAAGTGAGAACCCAGGGCCCCGAGGGAGCCCCCCTTACCTTCTCCCCGAAGATCCTCTGGCAGATGCCGTTCTTGGCCAGCTTCTCCTTGACCTGCCGCGTGAGCTCGATGGTGTCCACCTCCTGGTACATGTAGACCTCGTACTGCTCGGGCGTGAGCGGGGGCACCGACGGCTTGGCGGGCTTCGCCATGGGCACGAGCGGGGAGGAGGGCAGCGGGCTGTTCTGCGGCGTCTCGCTGCGGCTGGCCCCGGTGAGGCTCAGCTCCGAGCCCTGGGAGTAGGGGGACTCGGCGCTGGGCCAGTCCTTCCAGTACTCCGACGACGACGAGGGGCCCTGCAGCTGGCTGCGCTCGGCCCGCGGCTGGCCGCCGCCCGCCTTCTCTTTCCCACTTGCGGCCTCCTCCACCTTGGTGTCTTCGGAGGAGGTGGGATTCCTCCTCTCGGGCTGCACGGGGCTCCACCAGGGGTCCTTCCACGCGCTGCCTCGGCCCAGCTCGCTCTTCACAGGCCTCAGGACCCCTGGCGTGGTGTCGGCGGCTCCCTGTGGGTCCAGTGCGGGCGCCTCCTGGGCCTCCTTCTTGAGGGTCGGGGCGTTGGGCAGGGCCGAGGTGCTGGCCTCCGGGGCGGCGGGGGTCTTCTTCAGGGAGATGGCGAGCGGGGAGTAGGTGGACACCGTCGACATGGGTGAGGCGGACAGGAGCTTGGGGGTGAGGAGAGCGAGGTCAGGCTGGGGCAGGGGCGCTGGCTTTAAGGCAGGGTCAAGGGCAGCCTGCTGGGCCTCCATCTCCCGGCGGGCCTGCTGCAGGATGGACCGGATGGCGTCGTCCGAGTTCCCGCTGCCTGATGCGGAAGACGGTGGCGTGGGCTCGGCTGTGGGGAGCAGACACAGGGGTGAGATCGCAGTGGAGGTGTTCCCTTGCAGCTGCACGACAGGTGCCCCGCCCGATTGTGAGAGCCATGCCACACTCTTTTCCCAACACTATCCCCCCTAACACTGAATGTCTGAGTGGAGCACAGTGGATGGACGCCGCTGCTTGGTGGCCTGCGAGCCTGTGTCACACGCTAGCTGGATTTACCATTACTGTGACCTATGGGGGACGCATAGGTCTGCTTGGGGAGAGCCGGGTGCGGTGGCGCACACCTGTAATCCCAGCGGCTCGGGAGGCGGAGGCAGGAGGATCGCAAGTTTTGAGACCAGAGGCAGTCTGCGTAACTTACCGAGACCCTGTCTCAAAAAAGTAAGAAAATGGGCTGCGGGTGCAGCTGAGTGGTCCAGCACTTGCAGAGCAGGCAAGCATGAGGTCCTGGGTTCAACCCCCCAGTACCGCAAAAAAATAAAAATTAAAAAAGCTTGGGGACAAGCCCCGCTCCCAGCTTCTCTCTCTGGAGAGTTTTAAACTTAATACCAAATTCTCCTATGCCACGTCCCACAATTCTCCTGGCTTCTTGACTTCTGTTAATAACTGCAACAAGAGGCCGGGCGTGGCGGCTCATGCCTGTCATCCCAGTGACTTGGGAGGCTGAGGCAGGAGGATTGCCGAGTTCGAGGCCAGAGGCAGCCTGAGTAATTTAGAGAGACCCTGTCTCAAGATAAAAAGTAAAACGAATGGGCTGGGGGTGCAGCCTAGTGGTAGGGTGCTTCCAAAGCATGACAGAGACCCTGGCCCTGGGTTCAACCTCCAAGTGTCACGGAAAAAATTTTAAAAAATGAAAACAAAAAAACATTGCAATAATTTGGAGTGGTGGGGCACATTTGTGATCCCCGCACTTGGGAGGCAGAAGTAGGAGGATCTCGAGTTCCAGGCCAGCCTGGGCTATCTTAAAAACCTTATCTTAAAAACAAAACAACCAGACCCTACTGTCCTACCAAAATAAAAATAAAAACAAATAAACAAACAAACAAAAAACCACAAAGAAAAGAAAAAGAGAAAGAAGAAAAAAGCAAGGAGAGACCCGAGTCTCCCAGAGTCAAAGACATGCCCTCTGGCAGACAGCCGTGGTGTGGCCAGCAGGAGGGAGGCAAGCGGAGTGACTCTGGGGTTAAGGGGCCTGGGTTGCTGTGCTCTGAGGAAGCCACAGGCACCGCAGAGCCTCCAAGCTTCCACCTGTGGTGCGGGACGGCCCACGAACTACAGCGATGCTGGATAAGGGTTATTAAAGGCACTGCCCCAGGCCGGGCCCTGCGTGTCTGACTGGGTGCAAGTGCGGGGCTGGGCTGGCATCTGGGCTGGGCTGAAACTGTGGAGTGCAGCCTTGACCGGGCTGGAGGACTCCACTGGAGGCCCTGGCTCCGACACTGTCAGAATCTGTGGCCTCCCTGGCCTTGCCCTGTGCCCCCCAAATCCTATGCAGTCCCGTCTAGGGGAGGAGCTCCTAGAAGCTGGCTCTTGCTCTGCTTTACACAGCACCTAAAGACGCTTCTGGGCTGGGATTTAGCTCAGTTCAAAGAGCACTGTGCTGCAGTCTCTGAGGACCTGAGTTCAATTCCGAGCACGGCAAAAATGGGAGAAGGACCTGGCAATCCACTCCCAAGGCAATTCCGAAACAGCCAGCCATTGAAAACCCTATGAGGGTCGCTATGAGTCAGATACCGACTGGGTGGCACCTAACAACAACAACAACAACAACAACAAAGACCTTCTGGGAGAAGGGCCTGGCAATCCACTCCCAAGGCAATCCCGAAAGAGCCATTGAAAACCCTGTGAGGATTGCTATGAGTCGGATATGACTCGACCACACCTAACAACAACAACAACAACAAAGACGCTTCATTTAACAGAGAGCGTGGGAGGCTTCCCAAACGCCGACCCGACCCACGTAGGAGAGGGCCTTCCACTTCTGGCCTGCGCAGCCCTCCTGGCGTTCCAGACAGAGGGCCACGCCTTGCAGAGGGCCTGCCCGGGCTGCCCAGCTAAGGGCTCTGGCGGTTCAGCCACCTGGAGGCGGCGCGGGCTTCACCCCCAACCCTGCGCAGTGACAATGGGAACCATAGCCGACTACGGGTTCTGTTGCTGTCAAGACGCCACGTCCCTGGACCACATCCCACCCTTCTGGGACCTGCAGAAGGACGCAGAGGGCAGCAGAGGGGAGAGGGCTGGTTCTCCAGTTGGGACACTGGGGGTCCCACCCAGTGTGCCATCTAACGGGTGTGGGAAAATTATTATAAGTCTGAGGCTGAGCCGGGTCAGCGGGAGTAAAAAGACTACGAGACCCATTCTTGGATGACAGGGGGTCACTGTGAGAAGATGAGGCAGGGACAATGCGCAGCCCAGGCCGGAGCCCCAGCTCACCTGTGGAGCCAGGCGCATGTGTGTGGAGGAGGGGGCAGGGAGAGGACCTGAGTGACCAGGTGAGAGGCCAGCTGGCAGCCTGTGCTCAGCTGTCATGGCTGCTGGCTGCCAGGAACCCTGTGACCAGATTTCCAGGGGAGGTGCTCTATGCAGCAGCGATTGGTGGATCCGGAGCAGAGGGGTGACCCCGTGCCGAACCCTGCCACAGGAAGAGGACGCCCTCAATCCTCTCTCCCCCACACAGTCTGCTCTGAGTCTGCAACAACCCAGGCTCAACCACGGCGAAGCACACAGGGAGGGTCTTTCCTCTCGGAGAACAGGGCTCCCTGGGAGCTCTGGTTCCAGAGGCAGGTGGCACGTGGACCATCTACCCGTGGAGGCTGTCAGCCCCTCGACCTCAATGCTCAAGTCCATCATGCAGTTGCAGAGAGTTTACGTTTTTGCCTGTTCTTTCTCACTGACATTTGGCCAAGTCTCAGAATAACCAAGTAACAAATCCAGCATTGCATCTCAAAAGGACATTTCCTGAGTCGGGTGCGGTGGCGCGCGCCTGTCATCCCAGCAGCTCGGGAGGCGGAGGCAGGAGGATCGCAAGTTCAAGACCAGAGGCGGTCTGCGTAACTTAGCAAGACCCTGTCTCAAAAAGTAAAAAAATGGGCTGGGGGTGCAGCTCAGTGCTCCAGCACTTGCAGAGCATGCAGGTGCGAGGCCCTGGGTTCAACCCCCAGTACCAAAAAAAAAAAAAAAAAAAAAAAAAGGACATTTCCTAATTTAAGTTAAAGGGGGTCTGGGCATGGGGATACTCTTGAGTTGATGCCAGGAAATGACACTGAAGTGGAGCCGGGTATGGTGGCACCACCTGTGATCAGCACTCAGGAGGCTGAGGCAGGAGGATCATGAGTTTGTGGCCAGCCTGGGCTACGCAGTGAGATGCCGTCTCAAAAACAAAACAAAAAGCCAGGCGCGATGGCCCTCGACTGTGATCCCAGTGGCTCGGGCGGGAGGCGGAGGCAGGAGGATTGCAAGTTCGAGGCCAGAGGCAGTCTGCGTAACTTAGTGAGACCCTGTCTCAAAAAGTAAAAAAATGGTCTGAGGGTGCAGCTCAGTGGTCCAGCACTTGCCGAGCATGCAGGCGCGAGGCCTTGCGTTCAACCCCAGTACCACAAAAAAACAAAACGAAACAAAAAACAAAACAAAACCGTAACTGTTAGCAAGACAGATCACAGCCGTGCTCCTCTCTGCACACATCTAAACGCTTGAAAACCTAACACTCGCTAGTACCTATCCCTCAGGACAGTTCTCTTAAGTGTGGAAGGGAGTGGCGGAAGGAGGAGAAGCCATACCAGTTTTCTGCACTTGGAGCTCCCGCTTGGCTTGTTCCAGGATGGACTTGATTGCTTCGTCGGAGCCAGCCTCTGACGCGCGGATGCGGGTGGTGATGTTACCTGCAGCGAGAAGGCACAGAGATGACCTCGAACCCTGGCCTCCAGTGGAAGACTCAGTGCTGCGCGAAGACATCATTCTGACATGGGGCCCGGAGGAGAGGCTGGTGATGTGAGGAGGTGGGCGTGGCCTCCACTGACCTCAGGGCACAGACTCAGGCGACACCTTGCCTCAAGGTCAGTGTCGCCCTAGAGTGACACAGGCTCTCACATTCACCCAAGCAGGACATCGCCCATGGGTTGGTCTCAGGAAGGACCAATCATTTAGTGCCATGTACAAAAAGACACTCCTGCAGCTGTAGCCCTGTGGCATCCGATCCCGTTAGATCTCGGAAGCTAAGCAGGGTGGGGCCTGGTTAGTACCTGGATGGGAGACCGCCTGGGAACACCAGAAGCTGTAGGCTTGGGAGAAGGACCTGGCAACCCCCTCCCAAAAATCAATCTGCCATGGAAAACCCTATGAACAGCAGAGAAGCACTGACAATAGTGTTTCCCCTGTTGTACAGAGGGTCGCTATGAGTCGGATACCGACTCCACGGCACCTAACAATGACAACAACAACAAAAAGACACTAGTTTCAAAGGCAATATTTTAAAAAGTATTTCCAATAACTTCTTTGACTTGGGACGTTATTCAGGCTCTACATTTATTCCCCCTCCCACCCCCGGAAAAGGAAACATGGGAAGGGAGGCAAACGACTGAGGCTGAGTATTCATCAATTGTTTGCATGCATCAGGCGAAGGAAGAGGCCCGAGGCTGAACTTAAACTTTCTCGAATCTACAACACATGCTGTCTTCTTAAAACTTAGGAACGAGGAGAAAAGCCTGCAGAGATTCCTCAGGGTCCAGGGTACCTTCTCATTGTCCCATGGGGGTGCTCTGCAGCACAGCCACATGGACAGATGCCCTGTAAGCCACCTGGGCCCGGGGGCTAGCCCCAGTTCTTTCTGGAAGCCATCCAGAAATTTTAACTGTTCGCCTTCTTGCTCAACTAGAAGCACCACATTAACCCACTTAAAAACAAAGACATGATGGGGACAGAGCCCCGGTGAAGCTGCGACTCCAAGGAGTGCGCTGGAGGCTGGCTGGCCAGGGCAGGTGGGAGAACCTGTCGCATCTGCAATCTGTCCATCTGTGGGACCTCTGCTTTATCTCAGGGCTAAAAGTTCGAGGAAGCACAAGTATCGGGTTTGATGCTGCGACCTGATTTTTCTCAGGGCACCGTTACCATTCTGTCACCTGATTCTAAGAAAACAGGTGTCGCCTACCTAGGATTGGAGGGGCGCTGGGATTTGTGGGTAGGGGGCTGACCTCGGGGCCACCTCTTCTTGCTTGGTCTGTGCTCGGTAGAGCGCAGGCAGCTCAGGAGGAAGGGGCCGGGCGCCCTTGAACCCGTGCCTTGTTTTATGCTTACGAGCTCTGTTTTTCTATCAGGTTCCAGGCCAGAATCACACTGCAGTTTTTAACCCAAATACACAGCTGAGGACATGCCGCCTCCTAGGTTACTGACTGCGAAGAGAAACACCTGCCTGCCACGTACCTTCAGACCCATTTCTTCGTTTCGGTACTTCCTGAAATAGTCTGTTCAGGCTCTGGCCTGGATTCTCTGTTGAAAAACAAGTGTGGTAAGAACAAAACAATCAGGGGAACGGTGGCGTCGCTGACGATATGGGCTGGGTGACATGAAATCCGAGCCGCCTGGCGCTAAAGAAAAGGGCTCAGGGCTTCCTGCGCAACTCAGGAGCTATTAGAAACTTCCTTGGCTACGTGGCCGGCAGAGGCCATGGCTCTATCGCAAGAGGAGATCCGACAGACTGAAGGTGCGGCCTCTGGCTTCACCGCCAAGGGGTCAGAGGGAGGGAGAGCTGTCTGCGAGCAAATCACCCGACAGCCCCCGATGGAGCTCCCATTAATCATCCAAAGACATTCAATTTCACTTAACATCACCATAAAACGCTTTGCATTCTTGGTGCAAATTGATGCCCTTCGGAACGTCTCCTTTCTCCGTTTCAGTTTAAATTTCATGGTATTTCAAAAACGTGGCTGACAGAAAGGCCCTCTGCGTCACTATTGTCACTATCGACTTAGCCCAGGGACTCAGTTCTTAAAAGAGGCAGGGAATTCTTTCTTTTTCTTCTTTTTCTATTTTTTATCTGTCAGTACTGGGGGCTGAACCCAGGTCCTTACATATGCTAAGCAACTGCCTATCTTTGCTCTTATGTTTTTGTTTTGAGACAGGTTCTCGCTAAATTGCGCAGGCTGCCTCTGGCCTTGAACTCGAGATCCTCCTGCCTCAGCTTCCCTAGTTGCTGGGATTACGGGTGTGTGCCATGGCGCCCGGCTGGGAAGGAATTTTTTTACACTGAGGGTGTGACTTACTCCTTATCTTTTTAATGGATGGTGGGGTAGGCAGGGTGTTTGGATAACGTATTTTATTCAACTCAGGCAAGTTTTGCTCAGAGAGCTAAAAAAAGAAAAAATCACTAATGGCACATAAATGATATAATTTGGCCATTGGACACATCCTTTTGGAGAGAAGGCAGCCTCACAGAGCCAGCACTGCATGGGGACTGGGCCTGGTCGATGAGGCTGCCACAGGGCTGCATGGTGCCCAGGGGCCGTGCCCAGCCCGAGGCCACGTGGAGCCAGGGATGCTGAACGCGCAGGGATACTGTGCATCATGTCATTCCCTCCGACTCAACACGTGGTGGTGGAATACTGAGTGCCCTAAGTATGGGGTGTCGAGGGCTTCCAAGCCCGATCGCCCAAACCTAACCGTTTCAGCTCCTGCTGACTGACTGACCTCTGACTCTGGAAAGGGTAGAACTGAAAAGGATTTTTACCTGATGTACAATTTACGCGCGTGCGCATGCGCACACGCACGCGCCCAGCCTCGCGGCAGGCTCGCGTGCCGGCGCCAGCCCCCCGGGCGTCTCTCACCTCTTTGTCTGCCTTGGATGCTGCGAAGGGCCAAGATGTTCTGCTCGTCGGAGAGGAACTGCTTCATCTTGTGGAAGGGCTCCTTGCCGCGGACGGTCAGCTTATTCCAGGGCTTCGGCCGGGCCAGGATCTCGCTCACGGACCCTTGCGACAGTCCCAAGACGTAATGTCCGAAAATCCGCTGGCCGATGTTGTGCTTGATCAACTGCTCTTTGACCTGCCGGGCGATTTCTGCCGTGTCTATTTCCTCGCCCTCCGAGACGCTCCCAGCACTTTCTGACTGGCTGGGGGACGGGGCCATGCCATTTACATCTGGGCTCTGTTGTAATGGACTTGGGGAGGATATGGAGTTTGTGCTGTATGGACCTGTTGAAAAAATCACGCTTGTGCTTCCTGCTTCCTGCATGGCCTTGGAGTAGAAGGACTGCATTAGCTGTCGCTGGAGAAGAGAGTTTAGTGCAAATTTTCCTGTAGAAGCCAGGGGTAGGCTGGGGCTTGCCAGGGATGAGCTGAAAAAGTCTTGACTTAACCCCGCTGGTGAGAACTGGTGTGTACCATTAGTATTGGAAGCCTGCTCCCCCGTGTTGCGGGGCAACTGAGGAGGAGGGGAGGCCGGCAAGGGTCCAGAGCGCCGACTCTCAGGCTGGTCTTTCCCTTTTCTCCTGGCTGACCCTACAAGGAAGGGCAAACAGAATGCATTATGGGGGATTCAAAAGGGAAAAAAAAACCAAGACCAGAGTGCAAAGTTCGCCCCACAAAAGGGAAGACAAAAAAAAAAAAAATATTAAATATGTGCGGATTTTGACAAGGGCCAATGAGGCGGGTTGGTTTGTTTTTCGATTGAATTTGTAAATCAGCCAAACGAGGCCCCCCAAAACAAGCCACATGCATTCATGTTTGCACCTTTCTTGTACGTTGCAGCCCGGAGAACCCCCTGACAAAGGTCCAAACTGCTAAAGTGACCAGGAGCTGGCGACACACACAGGAAAGAAGTCGACAGGCCGCGGGCCTCGCGCACTCGGGCTGTCTCCAGAGGGCCCTGCCTTAGGAGCAGCAGACACTGACACTTTGGGACCCACGGGGTTGCTCGCACCATGAGCGCTGACGCCAATGCACCGCACCGAGTCCGATCGATCGAAGGCGCGCACATTTTTAAGAACGCCATTATCACTGCAGCCCAGACACTTTTACGCGCTTTACCAGCTGCCAGACCCGAAGCAGTCGGTGACGCCACCATTTTGGGAGGAGCAAAGAAAGGCTACGGACGGGGGGAAACGTGTCCCCAAGGAACACCTGACAAAGGAAGAAAAGCGCCGCTGAGCCTGGGCGGGCCGGCGACCCCTCTGAGCAGCTCCTGGGGGCGCCCCCAAGAGAGGCTGCGCGCGCGCCTGCCCCTGGCCGGTTCGCCGCACTGCACCGCTAGGAAAAGATCGGAAAGCCGAGATGCTCTGGTTGTCCCTCCAGGCACGTCCTTGACCTGGCCCCTAGCTGACCTCCGCTTGCTCTTGCGGTGGCGCGCACGCAACTTGTCGCAGGGCGGGGCGGGGCGGAGTGGTGAGGAGCCGGAGACCAGACACTCAAGGTGCTCATGGAGCAGCGGCGCGCGCCCGCCATGCGCGAGCCCGCCAGACTCACGGTTCACCCTGCCGGTCCTCGACCCCTGGAAGCGAACCAAGTAGCGCACGCGACGCCCGTCCACCTACCGCTCAGGTCGCTGTTGGACATGCGCAGCGCGGCGTTCTCGGACTGCAGCGAGCGGTTCTTCTCCAGCAGCAGCGCCTCCAGGGGCTTGGCCGCGTCCTAGACAGGGCAGAGCGCGGCTCACGGCGGGCTCGTCTTGGGCCGCCCACCACCCGCTTCCCCGGGGTCCCTGGCCCTGCCCTGGCTGCTGCTTCCCCAACTAAGCTCCTATCTGACGGTGACACCCGTCACCCAGAGCTGATTTCCCCCAAGGATGTTGAGCAGGCACACGCAAGACATTCATGTGCTTTGGGAAAAGGCAACAACTTTAGTTGAGATCATTTTTCTTCTTAAAATTTTCAGGGCTTCTACACGATTATTTTCCACACTGTCCCCAAACTCCTGCTGTCTGAGCCTGGGCCTCATTTGGCAACAAACTGGCTGCCAAGCCACAAAACTCTGTCACAAGGTAATTGGGAAACTGTTTTTTTTTCCTCCCCTCCCCCGCCGCCAGCCATGAAGATGCCAGCTGCCTTTTGGCCACCAGGAGTGAGATTCTACTTGGGATGTAAGTTTTTAAAATTATTAAAAAACAAAACAACAACAACAACAATAACAAAACTTTTTAAGGCCAGGGGTGGTGGCACATGCCTGTAATCTGGGCACTTGGGAGGCTGAGGCAGGAGGATCAAAGTTTGAGGCCAGCCTGGTTTACATAGAGAGTTTCAGGCTGGCCTGAATAGAGATTTTGTCTCAAAAAACCACAAACAAGCCGGGTGCTGTGGCACACGCCTATAATCCCAGCGGCTCGGGAGGCAGAGGCAGGAGGATCGCAAGTTTGAGACCAGAGGCAGTCTGCGTAATTTAGCGAGACCCTGTCTCAAAAAGTAAAAAAATGGGCTGAGGGTGCAGCTCAGTGGTCCAGCACTTGCAGAGCATGCAGGCGCGAGGCCCTGGGTTCAACCCCCAGTACCACAAAAACAAAACAAAACAAAACAAAAACAAAAACAACCCCCCCCCACAAACCAGGTACCGTGGTTCACACCTGTAATCCCAGTGACTTGGGAGGCTGAGACAGGAGGATCTTGAGTTTGAGGGGAGAGGAAACCTTTGTAATTTAGGAGACTCTGACTTGAAAAAGAAAAAGGGGTGAGGTGCAGCCCAGTGGTAGAGGACTTGTAAAACTATGTATAAGGTTCTGGGTTCAACCCCAAAGTGCCACAAAAAACAAAAAACCCCATAAACTAAACCAACACAATTTGCAAACTTTTTATAAGTGAAGGGGACTTGCTATGTTGGCTGGCCCTGAACTTCTGGGCTCACGTGATCCTCCCATACCAGCCTCCCTAATAGCCTGGCTTCCTGATGTAAATTCGAATTGGCCAGCAGATGAGCAGGTGCCACGGTCATCCTCACACCCCCCCCCCCCCGCCCATGACTTTGCCACTAAGACAGTGCACAATTAACATTCCTAGGCCAATCCATTTTGGTGTATCTTTTTGTCTCTCCTCTAGTCCTAGAGGTTGAGCCCCGGCCCTTGAGCATGCTAGACAAGTGCTCCACCACCGAGCTGCACCACCAACCGCTTTTTTTATTGTTTATCTCGAGATACTGCCTTGCTAAATTGCATAGGCTGCCTCTGACCTCAAACTCACGATTCCCCTGCCTTAGCCTCCTGTGTTGTTGGGATTACAGGTGGGTGCCATTGTGCTTCCTTGCTCTTTTTTTTTTTTTTGTGGTACTGGGGGTTGAACCCAGGGCCTCGCGCTTGCATGCTCTGCAAGTGCTGGACCACTGAGCTGCACCCTCAGCCCATTTTTTTACTTTTTGAGACAGGGTCTCGCTAAGTTACGCAGACTGCCTCTGGTCTTGAACTTTCGATCCTCCTACCTCTGCCTCCCAAGCCACTGGGATGACAGGCGTGCGCCACTGTGCCCAGCTCCTAGCTCCCTTTAATACAACCTGAAATTGTTTATTTGTTGTTTTGTTTTTGTTATTGGGACTGAATCTAAGGTCTCATGCGTGATAAGCATGTGCTCTACCACTGAATTGCACCCTCAGCCCCCAAAACTTTTTATCTGTGCTCTTCCTACCTGCCAAAGTGAAATCATCGGAACCGAATTAGCAGTTTGGAAAACACTAACATTGTTTTTTTTTCTTTTTTCTTTTTGCAGTGCTGTGGATCGAACCCAGAGCTTTGTGAGTCCTAGGTAGGTGCTCTACTGCCGAACTATATCCCTGGCTAATTTTTCTCTCTTTGCCTCTCTTTAATTAAAGATCACTTGTTTTCACTTGGTTAAATTTCTTGAGGCATGACTCCCCGAACAAGCAAGAGGTCCTGTGGAAATATGGACGTAAGGAAGCAAGCCCCAGGGACTGGCAGTGACCAGCAGCTGCAGGCCACCGCCCTGGGAGCACAGTGAGATGGTGTACCTGTGTCCCCGCTGCTTCCGACGGCGCAAACTCCATGGACTTCAGGATACTGCAAGAGCAAGACAGAGTGGTTATTTTCTCCTTAATACCTTTGATAACAGCCACGCTCATGAGCATTAACGTTATAATTTCCTGCTCTCCGGGAGCCGGGGAACTGACAACTTGAACAACTTCCCTGGCAGGAATTTAATCTGCTAATGTCTCTAGAATAACTAGGATTCAACTAGCAGTTGGCTAGCAAAAGTTTTTTTGCCCAGCATGTAAATCATTCCATATGGAATCACACCAGGTCTGTTCGGAGTATAATTTTAAAGTTTAATCCAGACATCACATTGTTGCGAGTGGAATGCATTTGTGAAGCTTAAAGGGAATGAAAATGCTGCACCAGGGAAGCCAGAGAGAGGGGGACTCATTACCTCCAGCCACCCATGTGCTCACTGGGTAACTTGCTCCCGTCTCCGTGCCGGGGTGTGTGTGGGGGGGGTTGGGTGCACTCTGGGATGGCCCACAAGGACAGCAGGTAGGCCCTCTCTGCAGCCCCGGGTCTGGGAAGGAGTGTCACGGACACAGGTTCAGTGAGGGGCGGTACGGCTCTATCATCTCCTTGGTACTGACATGAGCTGCAGCCCGATCACCTGGGGCTCCAGACTGTCAGGACAAGCCAGGAGCTGTAGGAGGTCAGGTCCCCAGACCTACTGCTTGTCACAGTGATTTTTTTTTTTTTTTTCACTGCAGATGTGCCTTTCTGCCAGTACCAAGGAAGAAAAGGGAAATAAGTCTGTGGCAATCTAAGGAATGCCACCGCCTGCAGCCGTTGCCCTTGGCATCCAATCCTGTCAGATCTGGGAAGCTAAGTAGGCTTGGGCCTGGTTAGTCCTTGGATGGGAGACCGCCTGGGAATACCAGGTGCTGTAGGCTTGGAAGACGGACCGGGCAACCCACTCCCAAAACACAGTCAGCCACTGAAAACCCTATGAATAGCAGAGAAGCACTGACAATAGTGTTTTGCCTGTTGTATGCACGGTCGCTATGAGTCGGATACCGACTCGACGGCACCTAACAACAAGGAATGCCAGGCAGTCTTTTTAAAGCCCACGAGGGGAACAGCAAGGCTCATGGGGAACAGGAGGCGCAGGATGGGCCAACTGCATGGGGCCAATTACAACTTCCAGGCACCCAGCCAACTGGACGCCCCCTGGCCTTTGCACGGCTGTGGTTTTGGCCCCTGCTCTCCTCTAAGTTCCACAGTGTCATCAAGACACCACAATGTACAGAGATGCCATTACAGGCAAAGGGCCAAAGCCCTGGGAGGTCACTCCCGGCCACATCACTGTGGCTAGGAACTGGCCTTGCTGGCACATCCGCGTCTTCTCAGGGATCCTTGTCACGGAATCTAACCGGGACAGGAACAAAGAGGTGCTACGATGCAGGGGCAAGCCACACAACACCGTACCGTGCTCCTAAAGGTAATCAAAGCGCTCTGGAGTCTCCACATGCACGAGAGGAGACAATGCCCTTTGGACGAACTTGTCATTTTCCTCTTCTCGTGGTAACTGGGGGGGTTGAACCCAGGGCCTCACGCATGTTTTGCAAGTGTTCTACCATTGAGCTGCACCCCATTTTTCTCTCTCTTTTTTTTTTTTTAAATCATGAGAGGCTCTTGCTAAATTATGCCAGCTGCCTCAGGCCTTGAACTTGCGATCTTCCTGCCTCCACCCTGAGAGTCACTGGGGTTATTGGCACGGGCCACCGAGCCTGGCTCCAAACTTTTGTCTTTTATTAGTGATGCTCACATTACTCGCCTGCAGCCGTAGCCCTGTGGCATCCGATCCCGTCAGATCTCGGAAGCTAAGCAGGGTCAGGCCTGGTTAGTCCCTGGATGGGAGACCGCCTGGGAACACCAGAAGCTGTAGGCTTGGGAGAATGACCTGGCAACCCCCTCCCAAAAATCAGTCTGCCATTGAAAACCCTATGAACAGCAGAGAAGCACTGACAATAGTGTTTCCCCTGTCGTACAGAGGGTCGCTATGAGTCAGATACCGACTCGACGGCACCTAACAACAACAACAACAACACATTACTCAGGACTATATTCTTGTCCCTGCTTGATACCTTCTTTAGGTCCTCTGTCACCATGTGACGGAGCATGAGGTGAGTCTGAAGGTTTAAACAGGCTGAGCATCTCGAATCTGAGATCCATAGCTTTCTGAGTGTCAACACGACGCCGGAAATAGAAAATCCCGTGCCGTGGTTTCCTGGTGGTGCTAGGGCTGGAGCTCAGGGCATTGGCCACGCTACCCAAGTGCTCTGCCACTGAGCTACATACCTAGTCCTTACCATGAAACTTGATTAGTGTGCAAAATTACTAAAAATATACCATAAAATTGCCTTTCAGGCTATGTGTATAAGGTACATACGAAACATAAATGAATCATATGGTTAGATTTGGGTTCCATTCCCAAGGTATCACACTAAGAATAGGCAAGGATCCCCAAACCCAAAAAAACCCCCAAATCTGAAACACTTCTGATCGTAAGCATTTTCAATATTGGATACTTAACCTGTACTAAGAATACCAAGGGCTGAGGTTTAGCTCAGTTGGTAGAGCGGTTGTTCTGCATGCTGTGAGGCCCTGGGTTTGATCCCCAGCACCACAAAAATGGGAGAAGGACCTGGCAGCCCACTCCTGGAACAATTGACCACTGAGAACTCTATGAGTAGTTGAGAAGCACTGACATAGTGCCAGGCATGGCACAGTGACAGGGAGTGTCTTGTTCTGTTGTACATAGGTTGCTATGAGTTGGATGTGACTCAATGGCACCTAACAAGAATACTACCACCTCTCTACTTATTCAACGGGCTGGGATTTAGCTCTGTTGGTAGAGTGCTGCGCTGCAGTCTCTGAGGTCCCGAGTTCAATTCCCAGCACTGCAAAAATGGAAGAAGGACCTGACAGTCCACTCCCAAGGCAATCCCGAAACAGTCAGTCATTGAAAACCCTATGAGGGTCGCTATGAGTTAGATGCCGACTCAACGGCAACTAACAACAACAACAACATTTATTCAACAAATATTTACCAATAGCCTATGATGTGCCTAGCCCCTCGGACAATGACACCAGTCTTGGCCTGTGCTCCAAAGACTGTGCAGGCCATCGCAGGCGAGAGACAAAATCCAAAGGGTTTCGCTATGTAGTCCAGGCTGGCCTTGAACTAGTGATCTTCCTGCCTCTGCCTCCCAAGTGCTGAGATTACAGGGGTGCACCACTGCACCTGGCACCAAGTGCCCGCTGACACGGAGCTCCTGCCAGGCATCCCTGGTGGGACGGATCTCCCGGGTTGGAGATGGGCCTTGAAGGACCATCTGCAGAAAGCGGGGAGTGAGAAGGAGGGGTGCTGGAAGAAGGGATGGAGACAGGGTAAGGACCAGCACGGGGCATGAGCATGTGTCTAAGAGGGAACTTGGCTCACGCAGAAGTGGGAGGCCGGGGCTACATGTCAGCAGAAAAATCACCCGCGTGGAGCTTTCAGACACCTATGAGGCAGTGGAGGCTGCGGTAGGCAAATGCAGGAGGGCCGACGGGAGTGTGCGCAATGGAGCAGGAGGCTGACAGGCAGTTCTATGGGGCAGGTGAGGGATACAATGCGGCTGGACAGCTACAATGCAGGCTGGAGCCCAGGAGCCTTAGCTCCAAGAAAAGAGGCTCAATTTCTTTCTTTTTCTTTTTTTTTTTTCTTTTTTTGGTACTACAGGGTTGAGGCCAGGGCCTTGTGCATGCTTTGCAAGTGCTCTACCACTGGGCTGCACTCCTGGCCCCGTTTTAATTTTTTATCTAGATAGGGTCTTGCTACGTTATGTAGGTTGCCTCTGGCCTCAAACTTGTGATCCTCCTGCCTCTGCCTCCCGAGTCACTGGGATTACTGGCATATGCCACCTTGCCCAGCTCTTTTGTTGAAGGGGGAAGAAGAGGGAGAGGAAGGGAAATCTGGGAGTGAGGAGGCAGATACGTAAGGTCAACCAGGTAAAGACGTGTCTCTAAACTGAAAATGGGGGTGGAGACTGCAAAGCTTATAGGGGCTGGGCGTTTACATTTGTTTCTCCTCATTTTGAGTCGTGCCACATCAGCAAATGGAGGTCCCTGGGGCTTTACACATTCCATCATCAACATACAGTCTACTTTGAGGAGGCAACTCCTCCCCAGTAGTCTTTTGAGTGCCTTCATTTTCTGGCACTATATCTGGCAGTGTTTCTTTGCTATTCATAGGGCTTTCAATAGCTAGTTGTTTCGGGAGTGGTGTACCAGGTCCTACTCCCTAGTCTGTCGTAGTCTGGGAGCTCAGTGGAAACCTGTCCACCATGGGTGGCCCTGTTGGTATCTGAGATACTGGTGGTATAGTTTTCAGTGCTACAGCAACACCCAAGCCCTCACAGTGTGGCAAACTGACAGACGTGTGGGGTCAATGATAAAAAGGAAAATCCTCCACCAGATGGACAGGCACAGTGTCTGCAACAATGGGTTTAAACATAAATAAGATCGTGTGCCTGGCACAGAATCGGGGAGTGTTTCAATCTGCTGTACATAGGGTCGCTATGAGTTGGACTTGACTCGATGGCACCTAACAACAATAGGGGCTGGAACCACAGAGTGTCTCAGCGGTCCATCAAGAGAGGTGCTGGTGGAGGCTGTCTGCAGCCAGAGGGGGGACACCAGCAGACAAGCAAGTGTGCTGGGGACAGGGACTCGGGACCAGTGAAGGCCGGAAGAACTCATGAGCAAAAGAAGGTCAAAGGCCCAAGGGAACAAGATTAGGACAAAGAACATGGCCAGTGTGGAGAGGCGTGCCTCGAACAGAAGCTGAAAGTACCTGCAGCAGAGGAAGCACGGCAGGGAGGGAGGGGCCTGGCCCAGGTGGAGGGTCCCCTGCCAAGATGGGAGGTGGAGCCCAAGACCACAAGGATGGATGCCCAGCAGAGCGGAAGCTGCAGGAGCCCATCCTTCCGGAAAGCAAAAGACTAGGACATCTGGGCAGAGAGGTAGATCGGGGTGCAGCAAGGGTGGAGGAGAGAGGGGAGGCCAAGGAAGAGCACCTGGAGGGCACCATGTTGGTTATGCACTGTGGCGCCAAGGAAACAGGAACCTGCAGGTGTCGGCTGATGTATCGCAGAACTTCTCTGGCAATGTTGGGAAAACCGGAAATGGAGGGCAAAGCCAAGGGGCAGCTGCGGATGGCAAGCCATGTGCCCTGAGGAAGGATTGACTGACTATGGGCTCCAGGCTGCGGGGCCAGGGAGAGGCCAAGGCCTGGGAACCCCAGAGGGAGAAGTTATGAGGCAGGAGGGGCCAGGAAGGAGCGGGGCTCCCAAGCTGCAGAATGTAGGGAATAGCGCTGGAGGATGGCCAGCTGCGGCCTCTCAGAGAGGGAGGGAGCCTGGGTTTAGGAGGTCCCACATGGAGGTGGCCCCAGTGGTGTTAGGCCATGCGGTACTTTCTTTCTTTTGTTTTGTTTTTATGGTACTTGGGGGTTGGACTGAGGGCCTCACGCAAACTTTGGAAGTGCTCTACTACTGAGCTGCACCCTCAGTCTGTTTTTAACTTTTTATCTTGAGACAGGGTCTCGCTAAATTACGCAGGCTGCCTCTGGCCTCGAACCTGCGGTCCTCCTGCCTCAGCCTCCTGAGCCGGTGGGATAACAGGTGTAGGCCACTGCTCCTGGCTCCGTGTGTGTGCCTTCAGTCAGAAACTGTCTCCATCCTCTGTTCTGTTTCTCCTTGGGGAATTTACGCCTGAAAGCCAAGCTTCTGTTTCATAATTTCTATAAGGACAGTGTTTTCCCTGGCTCTGGGAAAGCGGGGATTCCTGAAATGCACACAGTCTTATCAAGTCTGAAGAACTCAACTGGGTGCGGTGGTGCACGCCTGTAATCCCAGCGACTTGGGAGGCGGAGGTGGGAGGATGGCAAGTTCGAGGCCAGAGGGCAGTCTGCGTACTTAGTGAGACCCTGTCTCAAAATGTAAAAAAAAAAAAGGGCTGGAGGCGCAGCTCAGTGGTCCAGCACTTGCAGAGCACGCAGGTGCGAGGCCCTGGGTTCAACCCCTAGTACTGCAAAAAAAAAAAAAAAGTCTGAAGAACTCCAGGAGAGGCCCAAGTGTGGACATTCCCAGCAATGGGCAGTGTGGGACACGGCTGGGGCAGAGCTCAAGGCAGCTATGGGGACCCCGTGCAAGGGCCGCCTGGCGCCTGCGAGCAGACGGTCCTAGTGGGCCCTGGCTGTGAGGGCCACGGGTGTCTCCATACTCACTTGAGCTCTTTCTTCACTTCTTCATAGTCAGCCTGGCCCTTGAGTTTTTCTTCCAGTTGCTGCAAACAGAAGGAATTTCATTAGTGGCCATGTCTAAAAGGAGGTCGTCAGACTGCACTGATGACATTCCCTGTAAAACACGCAGCTGTCCCCTAGCGGGGAGGCAACCCTGCCCAAAGGGAAGCTGACCACACGGGCGCCCTCTTTTCTCTTTTGCTCCTCCGACCTGACCCGGCACCAGTGTGCGCGGGCAGGTTTTAATGTGAGATTCACCAACAATGGAAGGAGGGAGCATCACGAGGTGGGAAACAGAATGGGGAAAATCCCATTTTGTACGAAGTACCCGGAAACAGCAAACCGAAGCAGAGATGCACTCATGGCAGTTAAAACACAGTATATGGTTTTTCATACCCTGCAGTGGTAGCCCTGTGGCATCCGATCCTGTCAGATCTGGGAAGCTAAGCAGGGTCAGGCCTGGTTAGTACTTGGATGGGAGACCGCCTGGGAACACCAGGTGCTGTAGGCTTGGAAGAAGAACCTGGCAACCCACTCCCAAAAATCCATCCGCCATTGAAAACCCTATGAACAGCAGAGAAGCACTGACGATAGTGTTTCCCCTGTTGTATGTAGGGTCGCTGTGAGTCAGATACTGACTTGACGGCACCTAACAGCAACAACAAATGTGGTTTTTCACGAGACGTGTCTGGCTGGTAGATGCTGGTGGTTGGTTGTCAGCCCCTGTGGCAGGACCCTGATAACGATAGATGGGAGTCTTTGGTAGTTCACAGTCCGTGTCAAACAGGCAGCAGGAAGCAAGCCCTGGCACTCTCGGGGCTCGGTTGTTAGGATTTGGGGAGTGGAGGATGCCTGTTCTGCTGGGTGGTCCATAGTTCTGACAGCTGGCCTGACATTTGGGGGGATGACCCTGCAGGACAGGGACTTCCTGGCCCTACAGTCCTCTCAAGAAATGACAGCAGGTTTCCAAAGTGTGATGATGGGGTAAAGGCCTCCAGGACTGCCTGCTGCGGAGCCCTCTGGGTTTGTTCCTGGCTGTCTCTGCCCGCTGCTTTGCCAGGCTTTTGGGCTGGGAAGAGCTACTGGGGTGGTGTGGTAGGTTGTGGGCACTTCCTTCTTCTCTTCCTTTTTTCTTTTTTAAAGACAGGGTTTACCATGTAGCCAGCCTGGCCAGGAACTTGCCATCCTCCTGCCTCACCCCACCAACTGCTGCGATTACATTTTTATTGTTTTTCCCCTCCTGAGGCTGACACAGACTCTCGTGAGATGGATACAGAGTCTCGTGAGGCCCATGCTGGTTTCGAACTCGGGATCCTCCAGCCTGGACTCACAGGCGGGCAACACCACGCCAGGTTCCTCTCTGACTTTGAGACGAGATCTCGAGAGGTTGAGACAGGGTCTCCTGAGGCCCAGGCTGGCCTGGAACTCGCGATCCTCCCACCTCTGCCTCCCAAGTGTTGGGATTACAGGCGGGCAACACCGTGCCAGGTTCCTCCTCTATTTCCAGATAAGATCTCGCGAGGTTGAGACAGGGTCTCCTGAGGCCCAGGCTGGCCTGGAACTCACGATTCTCCCACCTCCACCTCCTGAGTGTTGGGATCACAGCGGGGCAACACCATGCCAGGCTCCTCCTCTATTTCCAGATGAGATCTCGCAAGGTTGGGACAGGGTCTCCTGAGGCCCAGGCTGGTCTGGAACTTATGATCCTCCACCTCAGCCTCCTGAGTGCTGGGGTCGCAGCTGGGTGCTGCCACTCCTGGTGTTGGCACTTTGTTTTTGGACTAATTGGCCTCTGGCAGCCCTGGAAGGGAGCTCCTTGGGGGAAGTGAGGCTGCCCAAGGGTAATAACCGTAAGGCCCCAGAGCAGGGGGCTCCCAGCTCAGGAGGTTGCCAAGCTTGAGATGAGCAAAGCCTGCTGCCTGAGCTGCCAGCACCTTCCTATCTGACAAGCCACAACTGCAACCACTGCTGTAGGCTGACTGAGGCCACCATTGAGAATCTAGGTGAGATGCCCACCTGGCCCACCAGCCTAGAAGCTCATCTGAACTGCAGCCTCCCCAGTGTCCCAGGAACCCAGGTGCCGTCAGCTACATTCACTCCGCGCATCTCCTTCCGTTGCCTCGGTGGGTGATTTTTTTTTTTTTTTTTTGGTACTGGGGGTTGAACACAGCACCTTGCGCCTGCATGCTTTGCAAGTGCTGGACCAATGAGCTGCGCCCCCAGCCCATTTTTTTTTTTTTAACTTTTTGAGACAGGGTCTCGCTAAGTTGCTCAGACTGCCTCTGGCCTTGAATTTGTGATCCTCCCGCCTCCACCTCCTGAGCTGCTGGGATTACAGGCGTGTACCATTGGGCTGGGATTTAGCTCAGTGGGTAGAGCGCTGCGCTGCAGTCTCTGAGGACCCGTAGTTCAATTCCCAGCACCCTAAAAATGGGAGAAGGGCCTGGCAATCCACTCCCAAGGCAATCCCGAAGCACTCAGCCATTGAAAACCCTATGAGGGTCGCTATGAGTCGGATACCGACTCGAGGGCACCTAACAACAACCATTGTGCCCGGCGACAGGCGATTTCTGGTGCGTGCGTTTTCCATTGCACGACATTTCTCTGCCTTGTTCCCTTTTAAGATCTCTTGCCGACTTTATATAATGGTTCTTGCAGTCATAATCAAATGGGGGTATTGGGGCACTCATTTCTCCCATGAAAGCTTCTCAGAGGGTGCCCCTAAGAAGGTGATTATTTCGTTCTCTTCTCGAGAGTCGAATAGCAGGAAGCGCTAATGTGCCTGCCCTCCCTCGCGACGCATCCCCCCGACGTTGCTGGGATGCAAAACCCCGCCTCAGGGCGCGGAACTCGCTAAGGCTGATCGGGAACACACACGCTCATACACACTCACTCACACTCACACAATTGGTCACATCTGCGGATGGCAGAAAGCAGGGGAAAGGCAGAGAGAGGAACGCAGACAGCATGTCAGATCAGCATGGCCACAGGCCTGAGCCTAGTCTACCTTCTTGTTTACAGACTGGGTGCCCTTGGGCAGTTTGGTAAATCTCTCATCTGTAAAATGGGAACAGCAGCAGGTGGTTCGATGAGTTGCACAAAGCAAATAACTGGAACAGGCAGGGGCACCCCTGGGCCCTCGAGGCTGGGACCGCCACCCGTGCCAAGTGCGGTACAGCCTCTAAGGGCGTGGCTGCAGGTCTTCTCTGAAAATTTCTAATAGGCTCTGATCAAAAGGGGCTGTGCTGCACACCTGTGGGCCCAGCCACTCAGGAGGCAGAGGCAGGAGGATCGTGAGTTTGGGGTCAGAGGCAGCCTGAGTAACTTAGTGAGACCCTGTCTCAAAATAAAAAGTAAAAAATGTGCTTAGGGTGCGGCTCAGTGGTAGAGAGAGCACTTACACAGCATGCGCCAAGCCTTGAGATCAAACCTTCACTATTAGAGGGCGGGGGGGGGGAAAGGTGTTAGTTAGCACTGGAGTCTGCATATTTTAATCGGGTGTGACAGCTTTCACCAAGAGCTGAACAGCTTCCACTGCCGTTTCTGCCGTCTACCTGTGGGCAGTTTGATCAAGAAGCCCCCAGTACCTCTTTTCTAAACCTCTGACATTTCTCATCTTGCACAGGCAAGGTAGACTGAGGTCTGGCAGAGGGCTGAAAAAGCTTGTCCTGGCCTGCCCAGTGCCTTTGACCCAGCCTCACGGAGTCTCCTCAGAAAAGACCCTGCGTTGGTTACCATGCGCCTAAACTGCATTGGAGGCAGCAGGAGGGGCAGCAAGTGCACATTTTTGCAAATCTTGTGACGAGGCTTCAGTACAAGTGCCCCGGTGTGGCTCTGGCTGCTAAATGCTGACAGGCAGCAGACAAAGCCCCTGGCCAGTGCTATGGAAGCCGATCCTGGGCCCGAGTTATCTTCCTAGAAGAGGTGCAGCTGGTTCTGAGTCCCAGGGCTGGATGGAACAATGCTGCAGAAGTGACCGGCGTGGAGGAGAAACTGTACTTGGAGTTTTGCACTTGGCTCTTCTCCTCGGCTAGGGATTTGCAGCCTGAGCTTCTCTCCCCGAGCTGGGCATCAGCAGTGGGCAGCACGGGAGCTCGTGGAATGCGCTAGGCCTGCCGGGTACTCCAAAGGGACCTCTCTGACTCAATAATGGGGGAGCAGCAGAACTAGTGTAGGATTTCTTTTTCTTTTTTATTATTTTAAATTTTTTTGTGGTACTAGAGGGTTGAACCCAGAGCCTGATACTTGCACATGCTTTGCGAGTGCTGTACCATGGAGCTGTACCCGTAGCCTTTTTTTTTTTTTTTTTTTTCTTTTTTTATTTGCAGACAGAGTCTCGCTAAATTATGCTGGCTGCCTCTGCTCTAGAACTTTGCGATCCTCCTGCCTCTGCCTCTTGAGTTGGTGGGATTACAGGCGTGCACCGCCACGCTCAGCCCTAAGGTAGGTTGTTTTTTTTTTTTTTTCCTTCTTTCAGTGCTGGGGATCGAACCCAGGGACTTGTGCATGCCAGGCAGGCACTCTAAGACTGGGCTACATCCCCAGCCCGTAACACAGGTTTTCAAAGAACAGTGGGAAGGCCACGTAAGATGAGTCGGTGGAAGCTACCAAGTGCCACTTGCCAAGTGAGGCTGCCAAGGGCAACCGTAAGGCCCCAGAGCAGGGTCCTCCTGGTTCAGCAGGTTGCCAAGCTTGAGATGAGCAACACCTGCTGCCTGAGTTGCCAGCACCTTCCTATCTGACAAGCCACGACTGCGACACTTGCCACCATCGTGTCCACACAGGTGGCTCCGGGTTACAAGCATCGTCTATTTGAAGATCTCAAAGTCACACTAAGACTTAAATCGTAAGGAGATTTAATCAACAACATCAGGTACTCTGGCATGTGACAAATTAGACTCTGAATTCACGTTAGACATCTTACTCAAGTTAGAAAATGCGGTCCTGGGGGTTTTAATTCTACCAGCCATAGGCCCTCAGGCCCGGCCACTGATACAAAGACTGCAGAAGGCCACGTCTCCGGGGTGCCACAGGGTGAGGCGGTTTCTGAGACGTGGAGAGGCAGAATTTGGCTCTCATAGGTCGCTTCCACCTTCCAGGAGCTGAGACCCTGGGGTGACCTGGGAACTAGACAGACGAGAGGCAACTCTTTGCAGGACAGAGTCATTCCAGCCTAGGAGGGACTCAGTTTTTACGTCACCCGGAGGTCGCCCGTCCCGGTTGGTGAAGCGTGCTGGTAAGCTAGGGCCCGCGTGAGTGATCTGGATTCATTCACTAAGTGAGTCGGGGCGCGTGTGTCTTTCTGAGACATGGTTAGCAAATGCCAGCGGGTTTAGAGGAACTTTCAGGAACCTGCTCATGATGTCCTCCTGCTGGCCAGAGCCCAGCTGGATTCTGAGCTGGTGTCCTCACGTCGCCTCCTGGGGGGCTGTCCCCCAGGGGCTCGCCACTCTGCCAGCCAGGTTGGCCTCTGTGTGCCATGCCGGGTACACACCCGTCTTCCTTCTCTGATCTGCTCACTGTGACTTTTGAGACTCAGCCAGGACAAGGGCACTGGAGCCGCGTGCCCTGGGCGCTCAGTGACTCTAGACATGCGGTGTCCCAACTTGCTTGAGTTCTTCCAGGGGTGATGTCCTGTGCCCAACTCATCGGCCCGCAGGCTCACGATGGTGGTGGGGTGCAGTCAGACTACGACTGAGTCTCCCTGTGTAGCCACAGGCTGCAGGATCCTGGGCCTGACCTCCTGCGTGGACAACGACTGTCATCCTGGCCACTCCCATGGAAGGCATCCCGTGGGACCTGGACCCAGAGCTTTAGAAATGGAGATCGTAGCTTGGTGTGGTGGCGCACGTCTGTGATTCCAGCAACTCAGGAGGCAGAGGCAGGAGGACCCCGAGTTGGAGGCCAGAGGCAGCCTGTGTAACTTAGCAAGAACCTCTCTCAAGATAAAAGATTTAAAAATGGGCTAGGGGAGCAGGGTGTGGTGGTGCACACCTGCTGTTGCACACCTGCTGGTCAGAGCCTCATGAAGGGCAGGCCACGCAGGGCTGTTGCCGACATCAGATCCACACTGTAGGAGGAGGGAACCTGCATCCCAAGGGGCAGAGTCCAGGGCCCAAGTAATGAGTCTGGAATTCAGGGCACCAAGTGAGTCTGTTGTTGTTGTTAGGTGTCATTGAGTTGTGTCCAACTCATAGCGACCCTTATAGGGTTTTCAATGGCTGATTGTTTCGGCATTGCCTCAGAAGTGGATTGCCACGTCCTTCTTTCATTCAAGTGAGTCCAGGAAATGGTTATCAGTCTTTTTCCTGCCCCAGTGCCCGAGGGACACAGCAGACTCTCACAGCGGCTCCACTGGAACCAGCAGAGCCTCGGGAAGTTGGGGACTGCAGGCAAGCGCATGTGCAGTTTGGAAAAAGACCCTCAAATGATTCTAACCCACCTGCCCACCCACCCAGTGGGAAGTACTGATCTTTAGAAAATGTAATTTCTCCCTACGGGAAAATGGTGTTTTTTTTAGCTAGCCTTTCTTATAAACACTCATTTTTTAAATTGAAGCTATTGGTGGCATTATTTTCCATGTCAGAGCGAGTATAATGCAGGTGACTGCCTAATGATACCGCCTCTAGACTAGAGTGTTCCGACGCAAAGCCACAGAACACAGGGTGATCAAAAATAGCAGCCTTGTCACGGCATCGAGTTATTGCACTAATTATGAGCGCGGAATTCTCCTCCACGAACGGCACCGCATTTGAGCATTTGTCAGAGCGGGCAGGAAGGAACATCTCCCTCGTCAAAGTAGGCTTCGTGTCTATTTAAAGGGCTGAGGATGGGGCAAGATGTGGATCGTGATGCGCGGACTGTGAACTTTGCTTGGAAGAGCGGAGCCCTGGCCGAGAGAGACTGGCATGCGTGCGGCTGCTTGGTGGGAAAGAGACGGGACAGTTTCAACATGCTAGGGCACGCGAACACGTTAATGAGTCTCTCCTGTGTTCAATTATAGACAGCGCCAACAGCGTGTATCGGCGGAAAACACCAATGATCTCAGGCCTCAAGATTCTGTCCACGAAGCCTTCGTTTGTGGAAGACGTGCTTTCTTCAAGAGACTGTCAAACACACGCGCGCGCACACACACATGCACGCGCATGCATCTGTCTCAGAGATTGTATTAGCCAGGGGTGTGTCACTGTGGCAGAGAAACTGACAGAAGCAAACCTATGGGTGAAAAGATTCACTGGGGGCTCACAGTTAGAAGATTAGTGGCAGTAGAGCAGTGGGGTGGTGGCAGGCAACAGGGCCCATGGCAGACCACCTCGCATCATGGTGGCCAGGGAGCAGGGAGCAGAAAGAATGGCTGGAACCATGCCTCCGGATCCGAATCTCCAAAGGCTCACCTCCAGTGATTCGCCTCCCCTGAGCTAGATCCCGCCTCCAAGATTTCCACGTCCTACACGAACAGAGCTACCACATGGGGTCCGGACATTCACACACATGGCCTTTGGGGGACATTGGAGATCCAAATTGTAACACAGATCGAGGACCCCACTGTGCAACGGCCATGGCAAAACCGCCTGCAGTTGCAAGGAGTTGAGAACCCAGCCAGAAGCTAGAGTGTCTTTTCCCAACTGGCACCCTAATGCCCGTCCCCAGCACGTTTCCTGGACTCCCCCAAAGCTGGAAAACATGGCACAAGAAGGGAAAAACAAAACAAAACAAAACCAAGAGACGGGGAAGGAGAGTGTGGGAACAGGGAAAAAGTAAGGAAGAGAAAGACCACAGGAGGGTCCAGTAGCTCCCACCGTGGGGTCAGAGTTCCTCAGGGCAAGAGCATCAGGTTGCCAAGGTGACCACTCTCGTTCATGAAATATCTTCCTCATAATTGCCCCCCTGCTTAGTTTAGATCAGAGACTATAAATTATGCCCCCGGGGAAACAGCAACAGCAGCAACAGCCCAGAGATGGCATCTCATTCAATTAACCTTATCCCTTTGGGGTACAGGAGGCGGATTTGCTCATCTGGGGGAGTCTGAGGCCTTCTGGGCATAGCTTTGCTCTTGGAGAAATCTCTCCTCCTGGCGACAAGGGGTTAAGATAATTAAAATCAGAGAAGTCTTCTTACCAGAGGATATGTTTTGATTATGAGATCAGATGAAGATAAGGGAGCAATGATTTTGGAAGAAGTATTGCCGAATTGTTTTATTAACTGCACAGTATTAAAGAATTCCCCCAAGATACGGATAAAGAACATTAATTTGTGAAGCGGCGTTTCATTTTTTTTTTTTTTTTTTGTGAAGGCAAACATTAAAACCTTAACTGATTTCGAAGCAATTGCTCCAAAATGAAAAATGGAAGGTCTACAGCTCTGTCTTGTGTAGCGATACGCAGGATGTATTTCAGTCATGCCCTTTAACTGTAACAAAGGGGAGAAAGGCAAATTATCTAATAATAATGCTGTCGCCCGGGTCAGAAATGGCTATAGCATGAGAAAATTAGATTTAATCTAGAAGTAAAAAATGAGTCCTGGTGCTCATTGGGCAAGCTGATGAGAGGGGAAAGGCTGGAGAAATAGCAGCCATGAGGAGGAGGGATGTGACCAGGGCTCCATCGTCTCCTCAAGCCCAGGGGCCTCTTCTCGGGGAGCGCAGGCGCCAGTACTTTCTCCGAAAATAGAGGGAATCCACGCCAAAGGGACAGACTTGCTGCAGATTCACTTCTGGACTGTCTGAAGGGAGTGAGGAAGATCTCAGTGGGGAAGGGTGTTCCTGCCACAGGAACAGCAACTGGGGCTGCTCAGAGGAGGGGGCCTGGAATGTTGCCGAAGCACTCAAGATTTTCTACCGTAGGGATTCATTATGAAATTATTTAGAGGCAGCGGGGCGTGGTGGTGGCCACCTAGCATCCCAGGGACTTGAGAGGTGGATGCGGGAGGATGATGAGTTGGAGTCAGTGTTGAGCAGGGAATCTCCAATAACAGCAACAAAAAATAAAGCCAGATGTGAGCTCTCACGCCGGTAATCCCAGCACTCGGGAGGCTGAGGCAGGAGGATCTCGAGCTCCGGGCCAGCCAGGGCCTTGAGAGATCTTGTCTCCTGGTAGCGGAGGAGCCTGGTGCAGTGTTGATGCCTGTCATTACAGCTCTTAGGAGGGGGACGCAGGAGGATCACTGTGAGTTCCAGGTCTGCTTGGGCCTTGTGAGACCACGTCTCAATCTCTCGAGGAGCCTGGCACGGTGGCCGTGCCTGTGATGACAACACTTAGCAGACAGAGGAAGGAGGATGGTGGGTTACAGGCCAGCCTGTCACTTACTAACTCGCTACATAGCCAGACCGTATTTCTAAAAAGTCTAACTATACTCTAGAGTTACTTTACGTAAGAAAAACTTTTCTTTCTCCTCTCCTTTCTACGTTCCTTCCTTCCTCCCTCTCTTCCTTCCTTCCTGTTTTTTATTTTAACTTGGAGATATCCAGCTAGCCTCAAGCTCTCCCCCTGCCTCAGCTTCCCCCATAGCTGGGATTACAGGTTCACACCACTGCTCCAGCTTCTTCACATATTTAGAGGTAACCCGATCTACTTCATTTAGTATACAACGAATAGACAGACGCTATGGTTGGTAGGTCCCTCATTCATTCATGCGTGCAACGAAGAGATACTGGGCAGGGGCTGGATAGCCCTGCACGGAAATCCCTCACGGATAGCAGGAGCCCCTGCATCCTGACGCGGAAGCCCCTGGCCCCTCGGTGGGCCTGCCTCCTCATCTGCCACAGAAGTTACCTCCAAGAAGCCCCTCTTGGCTCTGATGCAGAGCAAGCTAGGGTTCTAGAACTGTCTTCAAATCACACGTGTTCTAATGGACTGTAAATGCGTTAAGAGTATAACTACTATTGTTCAGTATAGAATAAAGGTTCTTTCTGAGTTCCGCATTCAGACTTACAAGAGAGCCCAAGAAGCCCTGGCCTCTGCTACTTAGTGCGTCCATCTGGGAGCGAAGGGCAGAACAAACGTAGCTCCCCGTGCTGAAGGAACAACATGTTTGGGCTGTGGGGCTGCGGCACACGCCCAAGAGACAAAGGAGTGCCCCTCAGCCCGGGGCTCAGACCCGACCTCAGCAGACAGTGGGGCTCTTGCGCAGTTCTGGAAAAGCCAGAGTTTTGGGGTGCGGCGACATCCTACCAGGAAAAAGCCAAGGGGCCCAGCAGAGCTGGACCACGGTGTTTCTACAGAGAGATGGCCTTGACAGTGGCCAACCCTCTGAGCCCCAGGCCAGCTGCACCCCGCAGCTCCAGGTGTGCCAGGACACGGCTATTTCTACCAAGCGCCAGGGACCCTTGTGCTGTTGGCCAAGAGCGGCCCATGGAGAGGCAGATGCTGCCCATGTGGGAGCCAATAGCAGGGTTCACACTCAGTCTCCCTGCCCCGGGCTCCTGCCAGTGCTGCGCTGCCTGGCAAGGGCGCGGGGTTGCGGGGCTTGCTGCCGGCTCCAGGAAGGCGGAGGGCGCGCGAATGCGTGCGCGTGGGCCCCGGCGGCCGCGGAGCGCTTACCTTGAGCGTGCTGTTCTTGGCGCTCAGCTGCTGCTCGAGCTGGGAGATCTGGCTGGCCGAGTTCTCCCGCAGCTTGGTGAGGCTGGCCTGGAGCCTCTGCACGTCGTCCACCAGCTGCACGATCTCCCGCTCCTTGGCGGCCAACTCAACTTCGAGGCTGGAGCGCGTCAGCACCTCTATGGCCTGCTCCTGGGGACGAGAGGGAAATGACAGAACCGTCCCCGCGTGGTGGCGGGGGCTCGGGATGGCTGGCCACGGAGGCAGGGACCACGCCGACTTCAGGATGGGCCGGGCGAGCCCAGGGTCTGATGTGACTTCCTGCCTTTGCTTGGATGCCGCCCGCCACGGGGTTAGCTGCCATCTGGGCTAGTTCATTGCACAAATACTTACCCAGTGCCCACCAAGAACTGGGCACCTATCAGGGAACAAAACGACAGAAGCCCCCATCTTCATGGGGCTCCCAGTACAGGGGGGATGGGGCAAGGCGAGTGAGACATTAAATACACCCATTGTTAACTAAGCCTGCAGCCGTAGCCCTGTGACATCCGATCCCGTCAGATCTCGGAAGCCAAGCAGGGTCAGGCCTGGTTAGTCCTCGCATGGGAGACCGCCCACCTGGGAACACCAGGTGCTATAGGCTTGGGAGAAGGGCCCGGCAGCCCACACCCAAATATCAATCTGCCATTGAAAACCCTATGAACAGCAGAGAAGCACTGACAATAGTGTTTCACCTGTTGTACCTAGGGTTGCTATGAGTCAGACACCGACTCGACGGCACCTAACAACAACAAACAACAACCGTTAACTAAGACTGCGGGGTGGCACCAAGTACTACAGAAAAACCAAAGCACTGAAGACCTGGCAGACAGAGTTGGGAGGGGCTGGGGGTGCTTAATCAGATGACCCTCAAAAGTCTCACCGAGGAGAGAACATTAAATAGCAATCCGAAGGGAGTGAGGAAGATCTCAGTGGGGAAGGGTGTTCCTGCCACAGGAACAGCAACTGGGGCTGCTCAGAGGAGGGGGCCTGGAATGTTGCCGAAGCACTCAGATTTTCTACTGTATGGATTCATTATGAAATTATTTAGAGGCAGCTGGGCGTGGTGGTGGCCACCCAGCATCCCAGGGACTTGAGAGGTAGATGCGGGAAGATGATGAGTTGGAGGCCAGAGGCAGGCTGCATGACTTAGCGAGACCCTTACACGAGATAAAAAATAAAAAAGGGGGCTGAGGGTGCAGCCCAGTGGTAGAGCACTTGCTTAGGATGCGCGAGGCCCTGGGTTCAATCCCTAAGTACTGAAAAGAAATTATCTAGGGGCAGAGAGACTATGACAAATTGATTCTCAGAGTTAGCACTTCAAAACAAAGTTCAAAGATGTGGAAGATGCACATTTGGGGTTCCTCTGATTAGAAACACTTAGGATCACTGAGTTTTCAACACCCCTCCTTCCGATGCTCTGCGTGGAAAATAGGCAAAACTGAGAAAAAGGTACTTGAAAAATAAAACAAATCAAATCTGTAATTTTGGTTCCCAACGACTCAAGCAGTGCTTTTGTCAAGTCTTAAAAACCATCATGAGAGCTGGGCCTGGTGGCGCCAGTAATCAGGAGGCTGAGGGAGAAGAACCGCGAGTTCTAGGCCTGCTTGGGCCTCAAGAGACCCTGTGTCAACCTCACGAAATCTCATCTTCAGGTGGGGGAGGAGTCTGTTATGGTGGCCATGGCTGTGATCCCAACACTCGGAAGGCTGAGGGGGGAGGATCGTGAGTTCCACGCCGCCCTGGGCGTCTTGAGAAATGGGTTCAACCTCAGGAGATCTCGTTTCAAGTCGGGGAGGAGCCTAGTGTGATGGCCACGCCTGTGATCCCAGCACTCAGGAGGCTGAGGTGGGAGGATTGAGAGTTCAGGACCCGCCTGGGCTACACAGCAAGACTCAATCTTAAAAAAATAAAAAAAGCAATCACAGCTGCCCAATGGTTCTGGAGGGTTTCTGTGGGGCAGATGCACTTCTGGGCATGATGGATTGGGGCGGGGGGGGGGCGGGTCGGGGAGGAAGTTAGTACTGGTTGCAGTCTTGGCCGCTTTTCTAGCTTACTGCCCACATGAGGGGAGAGAGAAGGGAGCGGGGAGCCAGTCCTCTTCCTCATCACACCTTTATTCCTGCCTGCACTCGCAAGAGCAGAGTCGTCTGGATTGCACTGGCTGTACCCATCTGGCACCCGGGTCTCTTTTCCAACATTACGGTTTGTTTGGGCTTCCAAAAGGTAACCACAGGTGGTGCACCTGAGCCCTGAGCAAATATTTATCTGCAAACATTCCCTAAGAACTGTTGTGGACCGTGGCTCACTCAACGCCCATGAAGAAGCAGAAGGTTGGCCGGGCGTGGTGGTGCACGCCTGTAATCCCAGCGGCTCGGGAGGCGGAGGCGGGAGGATCGCAAGTTCGAGACCAGAGGCAGTCTGTGTAATTTAGCGAGACCCTGTCTCCAAAAAACGTAAAAAAAATGGGCTGAGGTGCAGCTCAGTGGTCCAGCACTTGCAGAGCATGCAGGCGCGAGGCCCTGGGTTCAACCTCCAGTATTGCAAAAAAAAAGGAGCAGAAGGTTGCCGGAAAGCAAAGAGAGACCTACGGAGTAGAATAAGCTGAGGTTCACACCCCAGCAGGACCTTGAGGTATTATTTTTATTTTTAAAAATTTCAGACAGGGTCTCCCTAAGTTGCATAGGCTGCTTGGACCTCAAACTCACGATCCTCCTACCTCTGCCTCTCCAGTTGCTGAGTGACAGGTGCGTGCCACAGCACCTGGCTCAGTATGATCATTTTCTAGCTGTGTGACTTTGGGCAAGTTACTCAACTCCTCTGGGCCTTGGTTCCCTCACCTATAAAATGACTGTAATAACTAAACCTTCCTCATAAAGCCCTAGTGTGGCTGTCCATTTGGCTCAGGCGCTTGCTGAATGACTCCTCCCCTTCTAGAATCTTGGTTTTGTAGAGATGCCCGATGCATTGAGTTTGGCCTCTGCGACATCTGTGGACTCCACTATTTCTTGGCTAGGTTCTGCCAGCCAAGCCCAACCGCCCATTTTCCCGCTGGCCCGGCATCCGTGCTGGCTGGAGCCGCAGCTCACGGGCTCTGTGGGAAGGCGCACCTGGGGGAGCCCCGGCTGGCCGCGGCCGGGAGACTGAAGTCCCGCCAGGTAAACACGGCACTGAGCCCGTGATGAAGTGCTGGGGCAGCCCCGGACCTGCAGCCTAGCCTACCTGCAAAAACACTCATTTCCTTCTGGAATGTATGGGTTGCTGTGGCCCGGGACGGTGCCAGAATTCTTTTCAACCAAACGTGTAGCTCTGGGGCCCTGCTGGACAACTCAGAATGGACGGCTTCCTCCACAGCCAGGGGTGGCTGCTGGCCCCAGCCCCAGGGCTTCCTCCTGCCTTGGCCCTGGCCCCGTCTCCGGGGCATTGAAACGGGAAGAGAGCGGAGGGCTCACTGCAGTTAAAAGGGCGCAGGACATGATGGGCCTCTGAATGGAAAGCTTTACTGTATATCCTGAAACGCTTAAATCATGCTATTTTTTTTGTGTGTGTGGTACTGGGGGATGAACCCACGGCCTCGCGCCTGCACGCTCTGCAAGTGCTGGACCCCTGAGCTGCACCCTCAGCCCATTCTTTTACTTTTGAGACAGGGTCTCACTAAGTTACGCAGACTTCCTCTGGTCTTGAACTTGCGATCCTCCCGCCTCCGCCTCCTGAGCAGCTGGGATTACAGGCGTGCGCTACTGTGCCGGGCTTTTGTTTCTTTTTGAGACAGGTACTTGCTAGGTGGCCAAAGCTGCCTGGGAACTCGGGATCCTCCTGTCTCCACCTCCTGAGTGCTGGGATCACAGGCGTGGCCACCACGCCAGGCTCCTCCCCCACCTTGAGATGAGATCTGGAGAGATTGAGACGGGGTTCCAAGAGGCCCAGGCTGGCCCGGAACTTGGGATCCTCCTGCCTCCGCCTCCCGAGCGCTGGGATCAGAGGCTTGCGCCACGGTGCCTGGCTGTAACAGCACATTCTTAGGGCCTTGTCTCATTCCTGCACAGTTCCCACGCATGTCCAGTATGAGCCAGGGATACAGCAAGGGCTCTACGAATTGCTATTGAACCAAAGGAGACCCCACCACTGCGACGGACTCCTTGTAGCCAGGGAGAGCGGTGCCAACGGCGGGAAGGGGAACCCGAGGCTTCCTGAGGTCTTATGTGCCAGGCCTGGCTCTACATCAGGAGCGGCCAACCTTTTGGCTTCCCTGGGCCACATGAGAAAAAGAGGAATTGTCCTGGGCCACACGTAAGTTGTATGATATAGTTAGTCTGTATACGTAATAAAGGGGTCACGAAGAAAATAAACGCTAAAAACCACGTGATGTTAAAAGATGATTTGGGACAGCGTCACTAGCTATCTGAGGCTGTATGTGGCCCACGGGCTCAGGGCTGGACATGCTTACGCCTAACGACCTCCTGAACTTCGGTAAGCCTTTTATTAACATGTGGAAAAAATGAGGTTCAGGAAGTTGAGGCACTTTGCCCCAAATCCCTGGCTGAGAGACTGCAGAGCTGGGCTCTGAGCTCGGGGGCTGGGCTCCAATGTTCAGGGTCTTGGCTACCTCACAGCTCTGTGCTGTTGGGGGCAGTCACCTAAGCTCACCGAGGGATTCTGCGCATTGGAGATTCAGCGCCACCTGCGTCAAGCTGGGAAAGTCCCAGTGATGAGCTACCTTTGTTGACTTTTTGTTTGTTTGATTTTCCATACTGGGGGGCTGAACAGGGCTTTGTGCATACTTTGAAAGTGCTTTGCCACTGACCTGCACTCCAGCCCCCTTTGTATTTTTTGTCTTGAGGCAGGGTTTCACGTTACGCAGGCTGCCCCTGCCCTCGCACTTGGGATCCTCCTGCCTCTGCCTCCGGAGTCCCTGGGATTACAGGCGCAGGCCCTGCTCTTCTCTTTGTTAACTTTAGCAAGGTCAGGTGGCGCTGGGCGTGGTGGTGCCTGCCTATAATCCCAGCAGGAGGATTGAGAGTTCAAAGCCAGCCTGGGCTACAGCCAAACTTTGTCTCAAAGATGGGTGGGGGGAGAGAAAGTCAGGTGCCAAAAAGGTCAGAGCCACTCCTCTGGGATGCTTGCGCCTCGGGTGAGACTGCAGCCATTCTGTGAGCCTGAGGCAGGCTGTTTGATGACCTCTGTGGTCCTCCCAGTTCATGCTGGGCTGACTGCTCCCTGGAAGGACGCACCCAGGAGAAGGACACACCCTCAACCCCCCGTGGGATTCTGGGGAGGCCCGTTTCAGATCTGTTCCCATGCGCCAGTAGCCACTCCCAGGCCTGGCTAAGGAGGCCTTCTCTCTGTGGTCATGCCCCCCAGCCTCCACCCGGCACCGGGGAGGCCCTGGGTGGCTGTGCATGAACTCGCAGAGCCTTCTTTTCAACTCTCCCAAGTGCCGGCCCCAAGGGGTCCCAAGTGTTCCCCACTAGACAGGCAGGCCTGGTTCAGATGTGACTCCATGATGAAGTGTTAAGACCCCGGGGGGAAGAACACGTTCCTATCGTGAGGGGCCGCAGGGGCCCCGAGGGGCAGGGCCGGGGGACACCCACCACGTCGGGCGCCTTCTGGATCTGGGATGCCAGCTGGAGAGAATGGTTGGCCGAGGACAGCTGCTCCCTCAGGGTCTCCGCCTCTCGCTGCGCCACCTCTGCCCTCTGCGGGGAAACGCGAAGGGGTGAAGAGAGAGAGAGAGAGAGAGAGAGAGAGAGAGAGAGAGCGAGAGAGAGCGAGCTCGGTTTAACAACTGACGATTATTACAGGAACATTCATCAATTCATGCCCGGCTGACTATAATTGATTTTCCTAAACACTCAACCTAATAAATGCTCGGCAAAAAAAAAGCGGAGAATGTGATGGATTTTTATTTTAAACAGTACAAGGAAGAAATAATTGAGCGATTACGACAGTAATTTAACGCTAGGAGCGAGGAATTCCCTGCTGATCCTAATGCTCCGGCCCACTGCATTTCCCAGACTGAATAAATACTGGGGGAAATAGAGTCTTCTGATTCAATTTCTTTCTATTCTCATAGACCGGGGAGATTTTATTGCAGGAATGACTCGTGGGAGTAATTCTCACGGGTAAACAGTGAATTAAAGGCACTCTGGCCGCTCTCTTTCCCCCAGACGGGCACGATGTCGTGGGTGCGTCTCTCTCCTGTGCATCTCCGTGAGCGTAGTGGGCGTCAATGCCACTTCTTTTGTAAGGGCTGGGCTGAGTTGTCCATATTTAACCCCTTCGCCAGGAAACATTTTCGAGTGTCGGTGCTGGCATTTTCAGACGGTCAGGTTGGAGGCCAAGGGCGGGCTGGCAGCTCAGGGCAGCGCATGGGGGACTGCAGGAGAAGCAGCCAGATACTTCCATTGGTGGCCTGGAATGCCTGGGCAAGGAAGCCATTGCTCCTGTGAACGTAGAGATCCTGCTGGAGGGCAAGGATGGCTACTGCAGTGCCCACCACCCGAGGGCATCGGGAGCAGAGGAACAAGGGCCGGCTGCCTAAGGTCACTTGTGCCTCGGCCTACTCATGGCAGAATGGGAACGCTGGTGTCGCCTCAGAGACCTGGCGGAGATCTGTACCCACAGTGGTGCTCGGGACATGTCAAGGTCATTCGTCAAAGAGCGTGTCCTGGTTTTATGACTACGGTTGAGACAAGACTCTAAGGCAGGTGGGAAGTGGCAGCTCCTGACACCCAGGGACGTGCCACTAGTTTGTGCTTTCTGCAAGTTATATTCCGTTCAAAGAGAAGGGTGGATGAACCGAGCCCGCCAGAGCTAGCCTCTTCTGTGCGATTTCTTATTTTGTGGTGAGACAGTGTGTGTCTACTAGTTGCTACGAAAGAACTCACAAAGAGAAGCAGGAAGTGCTGGGCGCAGTGGCGCGTGCCTGTTATCCTAGCAGCTTGGGAGGTGGAGGCAGGAGGATTGCAAGTTCGAGGCCAGAGACAGTCTGCATAACTTAGCGAGACCCTGTCTCAAAAAGTAAAAAAAAAGAAAAAAAAGGGCTGGGGGTGCAGCTCAGTGGTCTAGCACTTGCAGAGCATGCAGGCTCGAGGCCCTGGGTTCAACCCCCAGTACCATTAAAAAAAAAAAAAAAAGAGAGAGAGAGAGAAGCAGGAAGTTAGCCTGCCCTGGTACCCACTGAGCAAGAGTGTAAGCGGAAGGGGTCTGGCAGCCTTCAGTGACCTGCTCTGCACACAGCCAATCTCGGATCTTCCCGTGGGCGGTTACGTCTGCCCAGGGTTGGGCGGTGGCCACCTGCCCCGCTTCTCAGAGAGCGCTTGGAAACAGCCCTGGATCTAGTTCTCAAGACACCTGGCTGGCCCATGTCCCAGCCTCTCCTCCCACCATCTCTGCTCCAAAGAGAACCCAGAACCAGCTCTCAGGAAAGACGTTAGGGTGACCAGCGTGGCAAGGACGGGGAGGGAAACTTCTGCTTCGCGCTGACTGCTCCACTGTCGAGGCTGCGGAAAGAGCTCCTCTGGAGTGAGAAAAGCTCTCTCAGTTTCTTTCCAGGTTCCTCTGGTGGTTGTGACATAAGATGGAAAAGCGTCTTCCCTTCTTGCTAGTCAGCGAAGGCCTTGGCACCGAATCCACGCAGCTCTGCCAGGAGTAAGGTGTATTTTGACACGCTTCCTGGTCCCTGACTAGGGAAAACATTTCTCCGCCTATTGGGGAAGGCGCTGTAGTAGCGCCCAGCCTGGTGGCACTGCCATCCCAACATGTCACATTGGCTCTGAAGCGTTCCAGAGTGGTTGGAGGTGGGGAGGGCCCAGGCGCAGGGTTCATGAGGTGTCCCCAGGAGCCTGTGGAGATCTCAGGTGGACAGAATACTATACACCAAAGAATAAGGCATCTAGCCAGTCCCTGACGGCTTCTCCAGTATTCTCTTGCACTCAGTTACCAAGTTCTTTGGTGATGGGTATGGTGGGACTCACTTATGATCCAAGCACTCAGGAAGCTGAGGCAGGAGGATTGCAAGTTCAAGGCCAGCCTGGGCTACACGGGAAGTTCAAGGTCACCCTGCCCTACCTCGTGAGACACTCTCTCAAGCAGTAGCAGCAGCAGCAACAACAACAACAAAAGGAATTTTTCTTGGCCTTTCCTTTGGTAATCACAGCATCTGGCTGGGTTACTTTAGTGCAACTTTTTGATTCCATATGTATTTAGGATTTATATCCGGAATGTAAGAAAACAAACAAATAAACAATCAAAAGCAACAAACAACTGAGGTTTGTGCCGTTAGACAGGCATACACCACAAGATTTAAAAATAAGAGCGTTCAAGGAGGGGGCAGGGGACAGGGCAACAGAAGCCGCTGTGCAGCTGGGGTGAATTAGTTTCTGTAACTGACAACTAAATTTAGCTGCCGACGGCAGCTGGGGCGGGGGCGAGGGGTGCGGTGCTGGGTTGGCTCCACCTGTCTGGAGGTTTGGCCCCTCTCTGAAGACACAACGCAGGCAGCTGCGCTGCCGTGGTGATGGCAGAGCTGTGCCTGCTTGGAGGCCCTGGCTCCCTGTGCTCATGGATGTCCCCTGCCCTTGTCCCTGTAGAGGCAGAGCCACGGAGACCCCTGACCACGCTCCGGGATGGTGGGCTGATGGCAGCTCTTGCTACAACCCCTTCCTTCCTGCCTGCCTTCCTCCCTCCCTCGCTCCCTTCTCTTCAGTCCTGGGGGGTCGAGCCCGGGGCCTTGCACAGGCTCCACGAGCGCTCCACCCCTGAACTGCACCCCCAGACCCTTTTATGATTTTTGAGTCCGGGTCTTGCAGAGTTGCACAGGCTGCCTCTGGCCCTGAACCACCGATCTTCCTGCCTCTGCCTCCCGAGTCGCTGGGATGGCAGCTGGGCACAGGCTAGGGCAGTGAGGGGCACAGGCTAGGGCAGTGAGGGGCACAGCAGGCTTAAACGACCTCCTCCAGGCTCCACTGCTGTGACACAAAGCCACCAACAACTCTACTCACAGTGGCTCTGGGAGAGGAGCAGGGCCCAGTGTGGCCAGTGGGCAGCCCATGCACGCAAGCCCCCAGCAGGGTCCCATGGGCGCCTCCGCATGCCAAGCAGTGGCTTCTCCTGTATCTAGAAGTCTCAGAAGTTCCGAAGCTTTACTGTCACCGACTGAGATGGTGCATATCGACGCAAGGCCCCTGACGCTGGGCAATCAGGTGTCAAGGAGCCCCTTGTGTAACTGACAGCTGCTGCCTGCTCTTCCGCTTCTTCCGGAAAGAAACCCAGTTCCGCAGCCGTAAGACAGCTTTGGATCTCGGCAGAACATGTGACCGTACACCTAGCGCAGAAGTAAAGTCACGTGCCAGTGAACGAGGACGTGGCTCCGCCTGGGGGTTCCCCCGTTGGGGAAGCAGCTGGTCCAGATGTGCATCGCGCCTACTACGGCCCCTGCCCGTGACCAGCCTGCCTCCGCCTCCTCTCCATGGGGACCGCGCTCCATCCAGCCCTGTCAGCTTCCCCGGTCCTGAGACCCCAGCTGCCTGCGGCTCCCCTGGCTTCTCCCTTTTTGCCCCGATTCCTTCTCTGCAGTTTAGCCGGAGTGACCCTCCCAGAACGAAAAGCTGACGTCTGGAGCCTCCTGTGATTTCCCACTGTTTTCAGGATGAAGTTTCTGCTGTACCTACCGGGCGGCGGGACGCCAAGGCGGAGTCGAGGTCAATGCCAATTTCTCTGGTTTTCCTGGAGGCTTTCGCTTTCTTTCCTCTTGTCTCTTCTCTGTGGATCATCCTCTCCCCGCTACGGGGCTTCCACCTTCCCTACTTCGTCGTTATCTTGTTTATTTACTTATTTTTTTCTTTTTGCAGCACTGGCCCTCATGCCTGCTTTGCAAGGGCTCTACCACTAAGCTGCACCCTCCGCCCATTTTTTACTTTTTACTTTTTTTTTTTTTGAGACAGGGTCTCGCTAAGTTATGCAGGCTACCTCTGGCCTCAAACTTGCGATCCTCCTGCCTCAGCCTCCCAGATTGCTGGGATCACAGGTTTGCACCACTGTGCCTCGCTCTTGCCGGTCTCTTGCATGTGTGGCTTCACTCAGGTTTTCACAAGATCTTGGGCTTTAGGGTGAGGAGGGACCCATGGAGCCATCTAGTTCCATCCCATTTCTCATCCAAGCTGTGTCCAATTCCCACCTCACACTCTTGGTATGAGTCGGACCTGACTGGATGGCACCTAGCAGCAACAACTCTTGGCAAGGGCTGGCCTCCATGCGTTCACACATTTCCGATGACAGGGGGCTCACTCCCACCGGAGTGGCGCGTTTTGGGGAGCGAGGCACAGATGAGCTTCTCCATGTTGGGAATCCATTTCTCCCCGATGGCCTCCATGCTTAGCTTTGGTCCTCTGGGGCCTTGGAAAAAGCCTGACCCTGTCATCCCCAGGCCGGCCCTGAGAGCACCAAGGACAGAAACCCCAAGGTCCCCACCCTAAACTATCCACTCTCTAGTCTTTTGTTTTATTGACTTTTTTCAGACAGGGTCTCACCACGCAGCCCAGGCTGGCCCGGAACCCTGATCATCCTGCCACAGCCTCCCGCTGAGTGCCGGGATAGATGGCAGGGGTGGACCACGGTACCCTGCTTCCCTGTGTAATCTTTTATTAAAAAAAAATTATTTTTTAAATTAATTTTAAGTTACTTTTTATTTTATTTTTATCATCTATTTGTTTGCTTATTTGTGTGTGTGGTGCTGGGAGGCTGAACCCAGGACATTGTGCATACTTTGCAAGCACTCTACAACTGAGTTGACCCCCAGCCTATTTTTTCTTTTCTTTTCTTTTTTTGTGTGTGGTACTGGGGGTTGAACCCAGGGCCTCGGGCTTGCCTGCTCTGCAAGTGCTGGACCACTGAGCTGCACCCTCAGCCCATTTTTTTACTTTTTGAGACAGGGTCTCGATAAGTTATGCAGACCGCCTCTGGTCTCGAACTTGCGATCCTCCTGCCTCTGCCTCCCGAGCTGCTGGGATGACAGGCGTGTGCCACCATGCCCGCCTGCCTGTTTTTTATTTTGAGGCAGGGTCTTGCTAAGTTATACGGGCTGCCTCTGGCCTCCACCTTGCCATCCTCCTGCCTCCACCTCCTGAGTCACTGGGATCCCAGGCGTGGCCCGGCGCCTGGCTTCCCTTTGTGATCGCTTAACATCTCAAGTCCCTGAGGTTATCTTTCCTGTGCTGTCTTCTCTCCTCGCTTCCTGAAGGTCAGCGTGTCCCCAGACCCCTAGTTCTTTTGGGTCAGCGTCCTTTCCTGGTCCTGGCCACATGGCCGACTCTGAATGTACCCCAGAGAGCTGTTTCCTTTACAGTGTGGTTTCTAGCTTAAAGTGGAATTTCTCAGGCGTGACTAATTGCTCTAGACGCGCAGACTCACCGCCTCCTTCGTTCTGGGAACGCTGTTTTTATTGATGCAGCCATATAAGGCTATTAATGCAGGCTGAGTCCTTGGTGGGGGCTCCCTGCCTCCCCACGCCCAGCATCTCCCTACGGCAGGCTGCTACAAGCCTGCCCCACCCCCAAGCCCGTGCTGCTTTAGCAGCTACGGAACGAAGACTTTTTTTTAATTTTAGTAGTACTGGAGGTTGAACCCAGGGCTAGGCAAGCCCCATCTCAGCCCCTTTTTTATATTTTTTATTTTCAGACAAGCTCCGCTAAGTTATGCAGCCTGCCTGCCTCTGGCCTTGAACTTGCAATCCTCCTGCCTTGGCCCCCCGAGTCACTGGGATTATACGTGTGTTCCACTGTGCCTGGCTACCAAGGCAGTATTTACACATCAGCTCCTTACTCAACCACCTTGCCTCTGATCCCCGGAAGTATGCTCCCAAGGCAGTACCAGCCTCGCTCTCATTCCTTCTCTCCCTTCCTTTCAAAAACAGTTTAAAGTTTTGACTTGTGGCAAATGCAGAATGTCCTCAAGGTATGTTATGGTTTGAATATGAAATGTCCCCTACAGGCTCACGTACTGTACACTCGATCACCAGCTGGTGGCGCTATTTTGGGAGGCTGTGGAACCTTTGGGAGGTGGGGCCTGGCTGGAGGAAGTCAGTCACCAGGAGGCAGGTGCTTGGGGGTATATAATCCCTGGCTGCTTCCTGTCCTCCCTGCTTCCTTGACAGCCATGATGTGAACGGATCCGCTCCACCATGCCTTCCCCACCTCCCCACCACAATGGACTGACTGAACCCTCTCAAACCGTGAACCCAAATAAATCTCTCCTCCTTTTCTTTTTTTTTTTTTAAAGGAACTTGGGGTTTGAACCCATGGCTTTGCACATACTTTGCAAGTGCTCTACCACTGGGCTGCGCCCCAGCCTAATTTTTTTAAAATTTTTTATTTTGAGACAGTGCCTTGTTAAGTCATGCAGGCTACCTCTGACCTCAGACTCACACGATCCTCCTCCCTCAGCCTCCCAAGTTGCTGGGGTTAGACGCAGGTGTCACGGTGCCCAGCGAATCTTTCTTCTTTTAAATTGTGTCTGTTGGGCACTCTGACACAGAGGTGACAAAGTAACTAAGACCAGGTGCACCTGTTTTCTCCTTTTATCTCTCTTTTCCTCCCTCCCTCCCTTCCTTCGTTCGTTCCTTCCTTCTTTCCCTCTTTCCTTCCTTTCTCCCTCCCCACCTCCCTCACTGAGACACACAGCGGTTAAGAGACCCGTCAGAGCCACACAGCCAGGAAGTCCAAGTTAGGACCTGAACCAAGTGTCACTCTGGAGTTGTCACCTTTCTCTATGGTCCTGCCTGGCGTCCCTGGGACCCACCAGAGTCACCTCAGCACCCCCTGAAGGGCATCAACTGCCAAAGGCCTCTAAGCCCACAGAGGGTCAGTTCCTAGCAGCACGCTTGACATTCACAGCCTCGGGCTCTGTGATGGACACAGCAGGGCTCACCCAAAAGGGCCAGCAAAAGGGAGGGCTGCCCTCCACTGGCCTAAGGGAAGACGGGGCAGGTGGAAAGCTGAGATCTACGCGCACCCCGGGACAGTGAGGGTTCCCTCCATCCGACAGCTCCCTCTGACTTCAGGTCTCTGCCACGTGGAGCTGAACAACTGCCAAGGGCCGTGGCAAGGGGCTGAGAGGCCGGGTCAGCACATCCGGGTGAACGGTGACCCATCACTGGCTCGCAGGAGCCCCTCTGTGAGGGGAAGCAGAAGCAGTGCTTGGCGGCAACGAGCTATGTGGTTAGTGGATTTGGGAAATCCCGCAGTTAGAAAGGCTTGGCCAGTGGTGCTCTGCAGGTCTGTCTCCAAGCCGGACTTCAGGGGTTCTGGTCCCGGCCCTGCCCCTGGCCGGCCACTGTGATCTGTTTCCCAGTCCGCAGTACTGGCAGCCTGACCTGTGTGACCTTGGCAGGCTGCTGTGCAGGCTGAGGGATTCGACTCTGGAGCCACGCTCAGAGCAAACCAGGCACCTGGCAGTCCCCTGTGGCCGGCCACTCTGACACGTACAGGGTCAGGCACGCTGCCCAGGAGACCTCAGGTGACGCACGCCACAGGTCTCCACCGAGGGCCCCTGTAAGCTGGGCCTAGGAGCTCAGGTCTGCGCGCCCCACGCCACGCCCATGAAGTCCTCCAAAGGGACAAAGTCACATGTCCACGATCATTCCCATTCATGAGCTGACTTTCCCGTTTCAGACTTTGGGTTGGTTTTATTGGCGAGAACTGGCGGCAGATGCTCTGCTTGGAGTGCAGGCCCAGGTCTGGGTGGGCAGCGACTGCAGAGGACAGGCGCCCGTGGAGCGCCTGAAGGTGGTGGCCAGGAACTGCAGGGAACCCCAGGAGGATCTGCATCCACTGGGGCCCCCATGCTCGCCTGGGGGGTCCGAAGTGAACCCTGGGGGTTTCCTGTGCCTGTGGCTACCCAGCTGTAAAACTGAGTGGGCAGCGGCCACAGCCTGTGGCCTTCTGGGCTGAAAACCCAAGGTCGCTTCAGCCGCTTCTCCTGAGAACACAGAACCCCCGAGGGAGACCTCCGGCTTCTCAAAGCCACCGAGCATGTGCGAAAGCAAAAGGTTTTCTTGCTCTGTGGCCCCTGCAGAAGACGGGGCTTTGCGGCGTGGCTGAATCTTCCAGAAGGCTGAGTGGTCAGGATCACCTGCCCCTGTGACTGTTTTGAGCTGGACACAGCCCTGGGTCTTTCCCAACCCGCTAGGCAGGGACGATGAAGATCTTTCTACCATCCAACTCCGGTGCAACGTGAGCATCGGGAGAGGGGGTCAGGCAGAGGACGGAGCGGCGCCCTTTGGGAGGTGTGCACACGGGTGCCTGGGATGCCAGGACCTCACAGACTGCCAGGGACACAGGGCCAGGGACTTTTCATGGATTTTCCAACTTCTTGAGACACCATTAAAAGCACCGACACTGGCTGACAGTCACTAAGTAAAAAATGCAAGGGCCACCGGCCTGAGGACCTAGAGCGAGCCGTCCTTGGACACCAGGGGACAGGGCGCTGTGGCGGTTTTATGCCTAGAGGCTGGGAACGGAGTGGCCTACCTGGTTCGCTCTCTCAAGGTCGGTCATGAGCATTTCAATCTCGTCGGCCCTGGGAAGGCGAGAGGGAGAGAGGAGGTTAGTCGCCAGCGAGGCAGGTGCAGGGAGGGGAGCAGCAGGACCGGCCTTTGAGCTCAGAATGGGGCCGAGGGACCACATCCCCCCCGGGGGGAGGCTGGAGCCACCGCTGCCCTCCAGGATGGGCTGGGCTCACTTTATGGGCACGGAGCCTGCTCCTTTTGCCCTCCCTTTGATAATCCTGTGTGGGATGGGCGAGAGTTGGAGCGGGGTGGTACTGTTCCCCCCAAGGGGCTCCTAATCTTGCTGAGGAGGCTGAGCCCAAAACAGAAAAAAAATGCCGTGTGTCCTGCCAGGGGCTCAAGGGGAGCTCAGAATACAGTGCCCTGGAAAAACGGAGGAGGGAGGGTTGAGTTCTCCCCTGGGGAAAAAGGAGGCAGGGAAGGCTTCAGAGGAAGGGAGGGGTGGGTTGGGTTTTGAAGCATGGGTAGAAGTTTTCTAGGCTGAGGGCAGAGATGGGGAAAGGGTTTTGGCAGTGAGGGGCTCACCAGGATGGAGGGAATCCAGAGCAGAAAGTCAGCTGGTGGAAAGGGGATCAGATGGGAATGGAGATGTGGGCTGGAGGGGGGCGGTTGTGAAGGATGAGGGTGAACAGCCCAAGCCCACCTTGAGCCCCAGCCTCCTGATAACAGTGGAGTCCCGGGCTCTTAGTATTTATCGATTTTCTGCTTTGAAACCTTTCTTTCTTTCTTTCTTTCTTTTTTTTTTTGTGGTACTGGGGGTTGAACCCAGGGCCTCGAACCTGAATGCTCTGCAAGTGCTGGACCACTGAGCTGCACCCCAGCCCATTTTTTTACTTTTTTGAGACAGGGTCTTGCTAAATTACGCAGACTGCCTCTGGTCTGGAACTTGCGATCTTCCCGCCTCCACCTCCCAAGCCACTGAGATTATAGGCGTGCGCCCCACTCCCGGCCGAAACCTCTTTCTTGAGTGAAGGCAAATACAGGGTCCCAACACCGTGAGAGGAGAGGGGAGCCCCGCAGAGAGGGCTCACCAGTCCCCAAAGACACTCCCACTCCACCTTCTCCAGACAGGTGTGGGTGGTGCCTGTACAGCCACAGGCACAGGCGGAGACTGGCTGCACCCTGGGAAAGTCCCTGCACGTCCATGGGAAATGGAGTGGTCAAGGTCACGCCGGGGCGGCATGTGCAGCCCTGCCCCCCTGGGGCCCAGGCCCTGCGCCTTGGCCGTGCACCTCATCCCTGTGGCCTCCGCCCCATGACTCCCGCCACACACGGAGTCTACACTGCCCAGGTGAGGCGACGCAGTGCCAGGCCCTCTCTGTGGGGGCTGCGGGGACGGCCCTCTACCCAGGGCCCCTCAGCTCCTGCTTCCACCGCTCTCCCAGCCCGGCCCTGAGCGCATGGCACAGCCCCGCCCCCTGCGGGGTCAAGTTATTGATGTCTGCAAACGCAGCGAGCTTTCTAAAGCCAGACCATGTGCCTGCTTGGCCCCAAGTCTCTGGCCTTGGTCCTGCATCGACTGGACTTTCATGTAGGGCTGGAGGCCAGAGCCCCAAATGTGCCCTGTCCTGCCGGTGACAGGCAGGCCTCTCCCTGGACAGCCCAGGGCACCAGGACACAGGCACAGCTTGCAACGAGGGCTCTGTCCCACGAGACCTGCCTCTGGGTCCTCAGGAGGCACGGGCTGCACAGGGCGCCCGCCCTCCGCCAGGTCTGCGAGCTGATAGCGTAGCACCGACTTCAGGCCCTGCGCCGGGTCAGTCCACAAGGCCTGCATTTTTCCCGCTGGGATTCTGGATGGGCTTAGGAATGGCCAGCAGCCTGCCCAGGGTGACAGGTGCTGTGGGATCGGGTTCATCCCTCGTTGTACCTGTCTGAGGTAGCACCGGCTTTCAGACTGGTCTGAGGAGAGTCTGAAGCAGCCCTTCGTGTGGCCTGGTTAAATGGAGCTATTTTTAGGACGATCTCATGGGGATGGCAGTGTCTCTGTAAGATCAAAAGCCATCTGGGGCCCTGCTGTGAGCTGGTGGGTGTGGGGAAGCAGGGAGGGGCGGCTTAGATTAGAAAACATTCCACGGTCTGATCTCAACCTCCAACCTCCAAGATCCCACGGAGAAACTGCTGTTTCACAGCAGTATCGTAACTACAAAGGGTTAAAAAAATTGTTAGGGGAGCCGAGGGTCTTAAATGCAACAAGAAAGGTGAACGGTACCCCATATAAAAGGAGACAGAGCTCACAAACTTTCTTATGGCAAATTACAAATTCTCAACCCAGTTTTGAACTTGAATTAGACAGTTACTCATCATGCGGGGTTTTTTTTTTTTTTTTTTTTTTTCCGGTACTTGGGGTTGAATCCAGGGCCTCACGCTTGCATGCTCTGCATGTGCTGGACCACTGAGCTGCACCCTCAGCCCATTTTTTTTAATTTTTTGAGACAGGGTCTCGCTAAGTTACACAGGCTGCCTCTGGTCTCCAACTTGCAATCCTCCAGCCTCTGCCTCCCAAGCCGCTGGGATTACAGCACCGCACCCGGTTTGTCTTTTTTTTTTTTTTTTTAAGACCGGTCTCACTATGTAGCTCAGGCTGGCCTCGAACTTGCGATCCTCCTGCCTCAGCCTCTTGAGTGCTGGGATCACAGGTGTGGCTACCATGAAAGGCTCCTCCCTCACATTGAGATGAGATCTCAAGAGGTCAAGACGGGGTCTGGAGAGGCCCAGGCTAGCCTAGAACTTGTGAGCCTCCTGCCCAAGGCTCCCCAGTGCTAGGATTGCAGGTGGCCGCCACCACACCGGGCTCATCAGGCATTTAAGAAGGCCCAGGTACACAGAGCCAACTTCCCTGGCTACTGCGGTCATTCATCCACCTGCCCCCTCACCTGCCCGTTGGCCGTGTCTGACCCCATCAGGTTCTCTAGTGCTGGGTGGGCAGGCACAGATGTAGACATGGTACCTGTGTGTCTTGCTCATGCTGCAGAGTTAGAAGGATGGAGATACGTGGCTGCCAAGCACCGAGAATAAGATTATCAAGGAAAAGGAGGTTGACGATGGCTAACTGCTCTCCCAGGCACACCTGCAGGGGTGGCTGCAGAATGCCGGAGGTGGACGGGCTTCAGCCAGGCCTGAGAGAGCACAAAGAATCTGAGGTGTGGGCACAGGTAGGACTTTTCTTAATCTCTCCAGTTGGGGCCTCAGTGAGTCCTTTCAACGTTCTTTAATTCTGGCTAAATTCCCTTCATTCAAAGATTTCTTCTGCTCTGTCTGGAGCTCCTATTATTTGGATGGGCTGGGATTTAACTCAGTTGGTACAGTGCTGCTCTGTGCTCTCTGAGGCCCCCCGTTGGCAAAAATGGGAGAAGGACCCGGCAGCCCACTCTTTAAACAATCAGCTATTGAAAAACCTATGAATAGCGGAGAAGCACTGACAGAGTGCTGGGCATGGCACAGTGTTGGGGAGCGTTTTGGGGAGTGTTTTGTTCTGTTGTACACAGGGTCGCTATGAATCAGACCTGACTCAATGACACACAACAACAACAACAACAACAACAACAACAAGCGTTTGGCATAACCACTTTGATCCTCTACCTCGTTCAAGTTTTCTTTTACATTGTGTTGCTTCTTTATCCTTCTCTACTGCATTCAGAAAGATTTCTTAACTTGTTCTAACTGATCTTTAGCTGTACCCACGCCACAAGTTATCTTTTCTTTTTTGCTCCTTAGTGTATTCAACTCTTCACACTTGCTATTGCTTTTACATCATTCTTTGTTTTGGCTTTACCTACCTAGCATCTTCCCTTGTTTCTGGGGGTCTATTTCTCGGGCTTGTTTTGCATTCATGGTCCCTCTGTCCCTGTTAGCTCACACACACCGAGGGGCTTGGGTCTGTCCTTCAGAGGGGTTTTCCTCCTCCGGGGCCAGCTGTCTGGCCATGTGCTCGGGTCCCCAGGGGGAACCAGCTCCTCTCTGGCAGTGGGTGTCGGGAAAGGTGGGAGAAGGAAGCCCTGCTGGGTGCCTCAAGATGAACTCAAGAGGGAGCCTGGCGTGGCGGCGCCCACCTGTGATCCCAGCACCGAGGGGGCAGAGGCAGGAGGAACTGATATAAGGTCCAGGTCAGCCAGGACTACACAGCAAGATCCTTTCTCAAAAACCAACCAAAAAAAAAAAAAACAAAAAAACAACAAAAAAAACAAAACCCCAAATAATAAACAAATAAAGATAAACTGAGGAAAGGAAGGTGTTCCAACAGGTTTTTGCTGAATGAACGAAGGGAGGGAGGGTGGGGAGGACCCCAGGTCCCCGACTCCTCATCAAGGACTCCCCTCCGCTACCTTCTACCAGCAAAGCCCTGGCCAGAGTTCAGCCTCTGATTCCCAGAGAAAAATGGCAGCTGGCAGAGGCTCCTGGATCCTGGGTTTGGAGCTGAAAGGCCGAATGCTAGAGGGTGGCGGCCCCCTTCGGCCCGGCCTCACTCCTTGCCTGGCAGGGCAGGGGCCAGACCCCGGCCAGCGCGAGGCAGAGGGCTCCCAGAGGCCACAGGGCAGGGCAAGGCGAGGTGGGGCAGGGCTCCTCCAGGCTGACAAGTGGCACCCAGATCCCTTTCGTGGCCAGAGGACCCTGGGCAGGCTGCGCGGGCTCCTGGCAAAGGCAGGCCCTCTGGGTTTCCTCTCATACGGCGGATGGCTCCGGGTGCTCACTCGGATTCTCAGTCTCTGGGAGACCTTGCCTCATCTCCAGAAGCCTTCAAGTCACTTGTAAGAAACTGTTGTTGTTAGGTGCCGTCGAGTCAAGTCCGACTCAAAGCGACCCTCATACGTTCTCAATGGCTGACTGTTTTGAGATTACCTCGGGAGTGAGTTGCCATGTCCTTCTCCCATTTTGCGGTGCTGGGAATCGAACTCGGGACCTCAGAGACTGCAGAGCAGTGCTCTACCAAGTGAGCTAAATCCCAGCCCCTGTAAGAAATTCGTCGCATTTAAACAAGAAGGTGCCTTCTGGGCCGTGTGAAGCAATCTCTGGAAACGAATCTCCAGTTTTCCATCTGTGGGCCGGTCTAACTTCGGTTCCTAAGTGACCGCAGAACCGGCCAAAATACCGCATGTGATAACAGCCAAGGGCTGCGCTCACTGGCCAGCGCGAGGGCAGCGCCCAGCTTTCCTGAGCCTTCAGAGGGTGGTGACAACACAGGGCCCTGCCGTTGGGCGCGGGGCTACTGGATCCAGGGATGGTGGCGACAACTGGGCCCAGAGGGGCGGCGATTCAAGTTCACACAAAGACCCAGAACCCGCAGGACACAATGGAAGGAACCAGGCGTGCCGGAAAGTTCTAGTAATAATAATTATGTTTTTGAGACAGGGTGTTGCTGTGTAACGCAGGCTGGCTTCAACTCACCAACCTCCTGAGCACTGGGACTGCGGGCGGGCGTCGCCATGCCAGGCTCCTTTTCCATCTTTTTCTTTGTGCTATTGGGTGGGCTGAACCAGGAGCCTCCTGCATGCTTTTCAAGTGCTCTACCACTGAGCTGCACCGCTAACCCCGTTTGGTAAGTTTTTTAAAAACTGAGACAGGGTCTCACTAACTTATGCAGGCTGCCTGCAGCCTCGAACCTGTGATCCTCCTGCTTCTGCCTCCTGAGGGCTGGGATCGCAGGTGTGGCTACCACGCTAGGCTCCTCCTCTACCTTGAGATGAGATCTCGCGAGGTTGAGACAGAGTCTAGAGAGGCCCAGGCTGGCCTGCAACTTGAGATCCTCCTGCCTCAGCCTCCCGAGTGCTGAGATCAAAGGGGGGGCACCACCCGCCTGGCTCTAGATTTTTATTTTGAAAGTCCTTATGCTTGTTATTCATTTTTTTGGAGAGAGTATGTTTCCTTTTTTCAGAAGGTCAAAGAGAATACAACTAGTTCTTGCTAGGTGGGAGTTTAAATGCGATCACGGACTTTGGAAGATGTGACCTGCAGCCTGAGTCACCTTAGCACATCCTCTGCCGGGGTCTTTATGACCCACCCTCTCACCAAACTGCTGCCCAACCGCTCCCACAAAGCCAGTGCTACCAGGCAAACTGCCCTCCGTCAGTACTATGGAAATGCCCCGGAGGTTAACACCATAGCCACACGGGTTCTCTTGCAAGGGCAGGGATGAGTTAAGTTGCACGTGCTTCCAAAGCATGAAGGCCAACAACCCTCCACACGCTTTCCATTCTTTTTATTTTAAAAGCTCGACCGCCACTTTGGTATCCGGAGCCTGACATGAGTTTAAAATCATTTATTTTTCCAAAGTCCGTAATAACCGTACATATTGTTTGCTCAGCAGAACGATTTATTATAAAAATTCAGTTCCCTCACCTTTTTATGAGCTGACAAAACAGCCTCTACTGATCTATGAACCTGTCCTGCGCGACGCTCTGCTCTGACTTCAAACGGGGGATAATTTCACTCGGGCCCGGAATAGATCGTTCATTCCACCCGTTTCCCTACAGATCATTTCAGGGTGTTCTCCGGGCTAACGTGCGGTTTTTATGAGGAACTTCAAAGGACATGGTCAAGGTTGATGGAAAGGAAATTATATCTGGGCTAGAAACTGTGTATTTCCTTTCACAGGAGCCTCCTAGGCACGCACGTCCGGCTCCGGGCAGGCTGGGGCATATTTCAACACCAACTACACTGATACCACGAGGGGCTGGGGCAGAACCCACTCGGCCGTCTGTATCTATGAGATCCACATCCGCACGGTCAATTAACCGCGGATCAAAAATACGTGGGAAACCCTGAGTTGGTACTGAATACGTACGGATCTTTTTTTTTTTTCTGGTTACCATTCCCTAAACAATACAGTGTAACAACTATTTACATACCATTTAAGTCAAATTAGGTATTAAGAGTCATCTAGAGATGCCTTCTCCCACCTTCTCCTGCAGTGGGGGCTTGTGTGTTGCTGTGAGGCTGAAAGCTCTGCCACCGGTATTTCAGACACCAGTAGGGCCACCCATGGTGGACAGGTTTCAGCTGAGCTTCCGGACTAAGATAGACGAGGGAGAAGGACCTGGTAGCCCACTCCCAAAACAATCAGCCATTGAAAACGCTAGGAATAGCAGAGCAGCACTGTCAAATACAGTGCTGGAGAATGAGCCCCCCAGGCTGGAAGGCATTCAAGAAACGACTGGGGAAGAGTTGCCTCCTCATAGCAGAGTCGATCTTAGTGACGGGAATGCCTTCTGGAGCACACGGGGGACCCCTTGCACCTCCCATGAGCTCAAGAGCCATGCTGTAGGCGTGAAGGTGACAGAGGGCAGGAGTCCCGTTGCTGTGACTCATGGGGAGGCGCAGGGAGGGACAGAGACCCCCTTAATGCAATACAGTGACACCCTGAAAAGGGCGGCAGAGGGCTCTGCAGACAGGGGCCGTCTGCTGGAGGGGGGGACGTTCAGTCCGCAACCTGGAGGATCCAGGTGAGTGAGCTGGGCAGAGAAGGGTGGAGTGGGGGCTCCCCAGTCTACAGAGAACCCTCAACGTGGCGGGAGCCTTTTCCACTTGGGGACCGGTCTTTAGTCTCTCCTGTGGGTTTTCACGGCATCCTAAGGGTTCATCTGCCCACCAGGATGTACAGAATCCTCCCTCGTCAGGCCCCCCACTTCTTCTGGGAAAGCCTCGCACTGACAAAGGTCCTGTCTGGTGCCTGACTTCAAGCGTGGCGCGCCGGTCCCCGCGTTGCTGACTCTGGACGTTTTGAATTAGATGTAGAGGTTTTTATTTTGTTAATGAAATATGCAACTGTTCCTGTTTTATGATGACTTTTTAATAAAAGATGGATATTGATTTCATTAAGTACCTTTTAAGCATTTATGGGGCTAATGAAATGGATTTTCTCCTCTGACCTGCTAACATGGTAAATGACTGCGGCAGTCACCCGCTTCCATTTGGCTGTGGTGGATTAGGCATTTGACGAGCGCCTCGGCTCTATTCGCTAATATTTTATTTAGTATTTTTCATAAATATTTATATATGAGATTGGCCTTTAGTTTCTTTTGTCTTATCGTGGTCAGGTGAATTGTAAACTTTTTTTTTTTTTTTTTTTGGAGATCAGGTCTTGCGCTGTAGCCCAGGCTGGCCTGGAACTTGCAAGCCTCTTGCCTCAGCCTCCCCAGGGCTGGGACGATAGGTGTGAACCACCACGCTCTTTTTGATTTTTTTAAGTGCCCTGGTGTTGAATCCAGGGCCTCATGCATACTTCTGCAAGCTTTCTGCCACTGAGCTACACCCTCAGCCCCCTTTTTATTTTTGAAATTGAGACAGGGTCTCGCTGAGTTATACAGACTGCTTCTGGCCTGGAGCCAGCGATCTTCCTGCTTCTGCCTTCCGAGTTGCTGGGATGACAGGCGTGCGCCACTGCGCCTGGCTCACCACGCTCTCTTGTTTATGTATCGGTGACTTGTACATTCACCCCCATCACCCTAGGACCACAACAAGCCAGTGTTTACTAAGTACTGGCTGAATACAGATGCAACCCAACATGCAAATTATCAATTAACTACGCAAAAAACTCTAGGCGACCTGAAGCCCACTGTACCCCTGTCAGGCAGCAGTTCGCTGGCTAATATTTTAAAGGGTAGAAAGCTTAGGGCTGTTTTGCCAAGTCATAAGTATGTCTTTTTTTGGGGGGGGGGCAGTACTGGGGGTTGAACCCAGGACCTCGCACTTGCATGCTCTGCAAGTGCTGGACCACTAAGCTGCACCCTCAGCCCATTTTTTTTACTTTTTGAAACAGGGTCTCGCTTAGCTATGCAGACTGCCTCTGGTCTCGAACTTGCGATCCTCCTGCCTCCACCTCCCAAGCTGCTGGGATCACAGGCATGCGCTACCGTGCCTGGCATAAATATGACTTTGAAGGAAAAGAATCAGAAGGAAAGCCGTTCCCTTTCCGTACTCCTGGAACATACGGCAGGAGTAGCCTTACGCCCAGGGCGAGGCTGCCCTTTGCCCTCCAGACTGTGGACTGCCCACGTGTCCTCGGCTGGACATGGCGCTGGATGTGAAGTTGGGACTAAACGCCCAGGCTGCTGGGGCGAAGGGAGGAGAGAGGAGAAAGGGTTTGGGGGAAGATTCCCTTGGCGACCCTCATTTGTAGTTCCCACCCTCTCCCTCATTTTCCAGGCTGCGGGAAGCCACTTCTGCTTTGGTAGGAAGCCACCTGGCGTCCTCCAAGCCCCGGGCCACATGTGTTATCACTTCAGAGTAGCCCTGCCACTCCCCAATCAAGGGCCTGCGCAGGGACAGGGTTGTAGACCTTGACTGCTAGGGGCAACCTTCTAGAAATGGTGGACTGAAGCTTTGAGGGAATTGAAACTGTACTGAGGGATAGTTAAGTGGCTAGAACGTCACCTCTGCCTGCCTAGACACTAACCAGAATTTGTCCTTTTTTATGACCATTGTTGTTGTTGTTGTTAGGTGCCGTCCAGTCGGTATCCGACTCATAGCGACCCTCATACGGTTTTCAATGGCTGACTGTTTCGGGATTGCCTTGGGAGTGGGTTGCCACGTCCTTCTCCCAAAATGTTGTTAGGTGCTGTCGAGTCGGTATCTGACTCATAGCGACCCTCATAGGGTTTTCAATGGCTGACTATTTCAGGATTGCCTTGGGAGTGGATTGCCAGGTCCTTCTCCCATTTGTGCGGTGCTGGGAGTTGAACTCGGGACCTCAGAGACTGCAGCGCAGCGCTCTACCAACTGAGCCAAATCCCAGCCCTTATGACCATTACGTTCAAGATAAATGATAACAGCAACAATCAAAAACAATTTCAGGTCGGGAGCAGTGGCACACACCTGTCATCCCAGCGACTTGGGAGGCTGAGGCAGGAGGATGGCAAGTTCGAGGCCAGAGGTAGCCTGTGTAACTTAGCAAGACCCTGCCTCAGAATAAAATGGAGTGTGAAGCTCAGTGGTAGAGTGCTTGCAGAAGCATGTACGAGGCCCTGGGACCCACTCCCTGGTACCACAGAAAGAAAGAAAATAAATAAATAAAAAATAAAAAATTTCACTTCAGCCACAGTTTTTCAATCCCAAATGTGAAGGGAACCTCCCTTCTCGAGTTGACCTGTGGATGTGAAATGATGTAAAAGAAATCCACTGCAAGTTCAATCGAGTCCAGCTGAGGATCGGGGTGACCCTCCCCAGCCTTACAGCGTCAACTCCGCACTGGTGCTGTGGCGGGCTGGGCTCTCGCCACAACAGAGCGGTCAGAAACGGCCGGCGACTGCGGATCAGGCTTCAGCCTTCTGCAGGCAGGGACAAGGGCCAGCTGGGAGCCTGAGATCAGGTGAGAGCACCGCAGTTTACTCTGATACGCTCCCAAGCCTACCCGCAGCATCTGGATCCATCTTTAGACGCTTCTTCCCGGCTCTCGAAGTTCTACCAGAAACAACCAGCTGTTCTGCTCCACCGAAAGCGACGGGGAGCCAGGGACTGGGGGGAGATGTTCTCTTTCCTAAAGCGTGCTATGGAGTCACGGTACAACGGAACCAGGGAAGGCGCCACAGGGCACCTGCGGGCCAGAGGGAGGCTGGCAGAGCAAACGGGTTTGAAGTTCCCTCTGTCGCCTTTCTGCCCTCTGAACTTGGACAGAGGTACGCCCCATTCTTGAACTGGCGCAGGGATGAAATGAGAGCGGTGACCCGAGCGGAAGAGGGCTCGGGAACCGCAAAACCCCGTTCCCACATTCTGCATCGTGTCGGCGTGTGGAGATGAGGATCCTTCTCCTCCGGTGAGACCTACTCTCCGATCCCCAGGACCGTGACAAGCTACTGTAAACACCTGCACACAAAGTGGTCTGTGGCCAAAAAGTTCTCCAGTGCGAAACGGATCAAGCTTCTATATTGACCTACAAACTTACAGGAACGAGAGAAGACAAAAGGATATGAAAACTACATCTGGAGATGCAAGTAGCAAAATCCAGACTGGGGCAAATGACACCAATCTTTACCCAAATGAATCACAAGAAAGAGAATAAGAGATGGAGCCTGGGATATCTATAAAACGAACAAGGGACTGCAAAACATACTAACCGATCTCGAGGTGTGATTCTTCATCTCTCATTCAAACAACTTTAGAAAATTAACGTGCATGGTGTTTGGGGGCAACTAGCAATTTCAATGCTGACTAGATATAGCTAATATTATTAAATTATTTTTTGGTGTGATGACAGTATTGTGGCTTTATTGTGGGGATTGTTGTTGGTTGGTAGGTGCCATCCAGTCAGTATCTGACTCGTAGCGACCCTCTGTACAACAGGGGAAACACTATTGTCAGTGCTTCTCTGCTGTTCATAGGGTTTTCAATGGCAGATTGATTTTTGGGAGGGGGTTGCCAGGTCCTTCTCCCAAGCCTACAGCTTCTGGTGTTCCCAGGCGGTCTCCCATCCAGGTACTAACCAGGCCCGACCCTGCTTAGCTTCCGAGATCTG
>VMDO01000144.1:302878-315716 GCA_007922755.1 Pedetes capensis | reverse complement strand
GATACACATGTTAAAATGGTTACAGATGAAGAGATCCTGGAAGAGAAAATTGGAGGAGCGCACCTGTGATCCCAGCACTTGAGAGGCTGAGGCAGGAGGATGGTAAGTTCCAGGCCAGCCTGGGCCTCGAGAGACCCTGTCTCAACCTGGTGAGATCTCGTCTCAAGGTGGGGGAGGAGCCTGGCGTGGTGGCCACACCTGTGATCCCAGCACTCGGGAGGCTGAGGCAGGAGGATGGTGAGTTCCAGGCCCAGGCTGGGCTACTTGGTGAGATCTTGCAAGGCTGAGATCTTGTGAAGGGCAGTGTGGGGCAGACCTTGGTGTCCCCGGACAAGACAGCGACCCTCTCAGATTCCGAATTCACCTACTGGTCTAAGGGGAGAAAGTGTACGGGGAACACTTTTCTATAAGAAAGGGATTTCAGAAGACACACAGATACGGATTTTTTTCTTTGACAGAAAAAAGATCGTTAGCTGAGAACAGAGAATGGGAAGAGATGAATCCTGGAACGGACACCCAGGTCCCAAGCTTCATCTGATCTGGGAAGGGGGCTCTCGCAGTGAGCCACCTCCACTTAGGTGGCAGAAGAAACCAAGCCACAACAGTACACTGTCCATTTCCTGGTTCTGCTTGTGGCCTCCTGTCTTCCACTCAGCCCTGATGTGGGGCAGGTGCAAAGGCACTGGGGACAGGCTCCTGCTGTATGGGCGCTTGCTCAGACCGTGCCAGCGCCGGAGACAGCCACGCCAGCAGCACAGGAGACTTAAAAAGATGATTTGGCAGGGCTGATGCAGTGTCAACTGTAAACATGATTTTTCTTTTTTTCTTTTTTTTTGAGATAGGGTCTTACCATGTAGTCGAGGCTGGCCTGGAACTCACAATCCTCCTGCCCTAGCCTTCTGAGTCTAGGGATTATCGGCCTGTGCCTATACCTGGCTATCTGTAATCATGAATTTTTTTGGGGGCGGATTTTAATGTACACCTTAATGTGATTCATTCTGACATGCTTTTCGTTGTGACATTTCCATATATGTATTTTGAAGTACATTACACAGGTAAGTTCCCCCTTACTCTCTTGTGCACTTCCTCCCCGCTGTCCTGCCGCCCCTCACCGCCCTGCCAAAGATTTCTCTTCCATTTGCTTGTCTTTTTATGGTAATAGTTTTCTATATATCCTTGGGTTCCAATCATGTTTAAGATCGAAGCTTTTTCTGTAGTGAACTTTCTTTTTACGCTGTCAGTAATATTACATGAATTTTCTAGCCCATGTATATTAATACCATTCTTTGGTAGTATTGGAGTTATTATAATTATTTCCAGGATTATTAAAGTTGGGCTGTTTACCCTGAGGTCACCCCTCCCCCATTCCTCATTCCTCCTTGTTCCTCCTCTTCCCCCTCTCCTCTCCCAGGATTTCCTCCTTTTGCTAGATCTCTCCCTCCTTCTTTTGCGTTCCCCAAATTTGTAAATGTGATTTTCAACAGCTGCTTTCCCATAGGCAGTGCACAGCCCTCTCATGCTGGCTGATCTTCTCAGCACCCCCTGCCCAATTCAAGCACCCCATCCTGTCTTCCAGAGCTGCCCATGGGGTTGTTTCCCTTGTGTCTTTCCTTAACCCGTGAGCACCTGCCTGCCACCGACAGGTGCCAGCTAAGCTCCTGGCTGCCCGGGAGAGCTCCCGTGGTGGCTGGCCCAGGACCTCCTTTCCCACTGCCTCCTGGACCACAGACCCACAGACTGTAAGGAAACAGAGGCAGGCGGAGCAGTGACGGCCGGCCCATGGGCACAGGGGAGCAGCTGGTCCAGGGCAAACCCTGCTTTTACTCCCAAATGCAAGGGCTCTAATTACCCTCTTTCTCCTCTAAGTACCACTTGGCAGGAGCTGTTAAGAGAGGGGTTGGTGGCAGAAGCTAAAGTGAAAATCAAAAGAGACTTCCCATTGTATGCTGGTTATGGCTCTTGGCTTCCTCTTTCTCCGGACCCCCAGCCGCAGCCCAAGACCAAGCTGACTTCCTGGGCCCTTCCTCCAGGCTCAGGCCAGTCCCCTTTGACCACTCCTGCCCCTGTGGCCGCAGCCACTGAAGATCCTTCCACACCTTTCTGTCCCTGGGCTGTCACCAATGAGTTCCATGCTCAGCTCAGCGGGTGGCTTCAGATCCCCGCCCTGGGGTCTGTCCACAGCACTTAACTTAGTTGGAGAGCGGTTTCCTTCGCCCGGCAGCCCTGGGAAGTGAAACTGTAGAAGCAGGCCTTGCAGGCTGCAGAGCCGTCATAGGAAAGACAGCACCCTCCCTCTTCCTCCCAACGGCCCCAAGAGTCTGCCTTTGGGCAGCCTAAGTGCCTTTTTTTAGGGCAACTTGTAAATGAATAATTCAGCGGTTCCTATTCTACTTGTGAAGTGTTAGACAAACAATTCAGCCGGGGCCAGACTTGCCGGCCCCATGAAGGCCGTCCCTTCCCCTCCTTCTGACCTCATGGGATCTGGCCACACATCTTTAAGAATGTGCTCCATCCTGTCTGATCGCTAAAATACCACAGAGGAAGTCCACGATAACTCAGCTATTGGCAGGGCGGGGGGGGGGGGGGGGAATAGAAAGGTTAATTGCAATGTAAAGTTTTCCACTGTAGCCACGCTAACAGTATACCAGGGCATCACAGTAATACTGAGCTCTTGAAAAAGTTTCGTAAGGAGCAAAATGTCTTGATCGCATTGGGTTATTGAATAATTGAGCTTCTTATTCAGATCCACGCCTTAAAAGTTATCTTCCCCATTGAGCTCTACCCGTTTAACCCCCAGACTGCACTGTTATTATTGATCCTATGGCTTGTCTTAAAGCCACTTCAAATACTTTGTTAAGTGCGATGAGAATTTTAAGTAACAAAACCAACCAAAACAATCTTCCTGGTTGTGTTACAGGATTTGTTTTGGAAGGTTTCTTTTTAATTTTCTTTTCTTTCTTTTTTTTTTTTTTTTTTTGAGACAAGGTCTCGCTGCATAGCCCAGGCTGGCCTTGAACTCATGATCCTCCTGTCTCTCCAGTGACGGGATTTGGAAGGGATTCTTCATGGACAAGCCAAGCCTTTTTCCTTCCTTCACCGCTGGGTAACTTCGGCTGATGTAGTCTTTCTGCCATGAAGACACAAATGTCAAATAACTGGGCTTACAGCCTGGGCTTTTGATCGCTGGTGTACAAATGCTGTCATAATTCTGAACAGGAAATTAGATGTCGGCCATTTTTCAAAAGATGGTACTTCCCAGGGTTCACTTACAGAAGTGGATGGTCACTCGATAAAATCTGACTTTAGTGAAAAGGAAGAACGCAGCGAGACTATTTAGGACGACGTGATGATAAGAGCGTTTTTGTCTACCCAGGTCACCTCCTGAGACCCACCTGGCAAACCTCACGTTTGTGGAAAGTGTTTGCCATACGACAAGCCGTCAAAGGACTCTTATCGCCAGTTGATAATTCTGCCAAACAGTATGTGCCTTTTTTTTTTTTTTGTGGTACTGGGGGTCGATCCCGGGGCCTCATGCCTGCGTGCTTTGCAAGTGCTGGACCACTGAGCTGCACCCCCAGCCCTTTTATTTTTTTTCCTTACTTCCTGAGACAGGGTCTCACTAAGTTACATAGACTTCCTCTGGTCTCGAACTTGCAATCCTCCTGGCTCCGCCTCCCAAGCCGCTGGGATGACAGATGTGCGCCACCAACGCCCAGCTGGTATGTGCTTTTTGAAGGCAGCAGAAAAACCAATGGAAAATCCAACTAACTTTAAAGAATTCATGAGCACTAATTAGAAGGGTCAAAGTATTCTAGAAGAGAGGAGTCTCACTGTGAAGGAAGGGTTCGTGTAAAGAAGTGTGATCTGCTGTTGTGGCAGACAGGGAGTGTGGTATCATGGCAGTATGGGAGGAGGACCCGGCAACCCACTCCCCAAAACAATCAGCCACTGAAAGCCCTATGAAGAGCAGAGAAACACTAACAATTCTGTTTCGCCTGTTGTACACAGGGTCACTGTGAGTCAGACACTGACTCGATGGCATCTAACCACCACAACAACATGGTGAGGACATTTACATGGGTATCCAAGGTCTCAGAAGGGCTTTACTTGTTCTGAACCTAAATGTGAACTTCAGTAGTAAGAGGAGGCTCACTGCTGGGCTGAGGAGGCTGGAGATATGCAGATGGTCAATTAATTCAGTAAGCTGTCCTCAGACCGGAAAGTTCATGACAGAGATGGTATGGCTTAGAAAACAAGAATCAACAACAACAACTAAGAAACCGTAGATTAAGAGAAGAGTTATAGCGGGGCTCCTGTCACCCCAGCGACTCTGTGACCCCAACGACCCCATCACCTCAGCGACTGGGCAGGAGGCGGCAGGCGGGTCAACTCAGCAATGAGTCAAGATAAAAAATAAACATGGGGTGGGGGTGGGTGCAGTGCACTTGTAGAGCACTTGCCAAATATGCGTGAAGCCCTGGGTTCAGGCCTCAAGTAGCTGCCTCACCCCCCAAAAAGTGTTATATTAGGAAATATAATCAAGCCAGATTCACACATTAAAAATAAAACACATATTTGAAGGAGATGCAAAATCTAACAGAATGTAGTAGGACATGCTTCAGGGGAAAAGGCAAAGACTGATGAGAGTTTTTTAAAGGCTAATGAAAGCCAGGTTTTAAGCCACACTAACCAGAGCAACCCCCTCCCAAAAAAATCAATCTGCCATTGAAAACCCTACGAACAGCAGAGAAGCACTGACAATAGCGTTTCCCCTGTTGTACAGAGGGTCGCTATGAGTCGGATACCGACTCGACGGCACCTAACAACAACAACAACAACCAGAGCAATAAAATATTAAGGAGAAATAAGTAACGCTGAAGGGCACTGTAAATAATAAGACATAGCTTGAACCTATCTTAATAAGGCGAGAACATTGATAAAATATGTAAACTAAAGATGGAATGACATGGAACCTATATAAACACAATCCTCCTTCACGATCCATGGCGTACCGCCCCACGGGAGCGTACAACAGTCGGGGGTGCCCGCCATGGGGAATCTAAAAGCTAGGGCGGAACTGAATGCGTGGTGACTGGAGGTTCTCACTGGAGCGCTTGGCGTGTACGAAAAAGGACATTCACCTAAAACCAAGAGCCTCTGTCATTCCTCATGGAGAAATAACAGACGCTCCTTTCAAAAACAGGGATGGGGAGCTGGGCGTGGTGGCCCACGCCTGTAATCCCGCGGCTCGGGAGGCAGAGGCAGGAGGATCGCGAGTTCGAGACCAGAGGCAGCCTACGTAACTTAACGAGACCCTGTCTCAAAAAGTGAAAAAATGGGCTGGGGGTGCAGCTCAGTGGTCCAGCACTTGCAGAGCATGCAAGCGTGAGGCCCTGGGTTCAACCCTGAGTACCACAAAAAAACAAACAAAAAAACAAACACAAAACCCCAAAAAACACAAAACAAAAAAATAAAACAGGGATGGGCTGGCGCCATGGTGGGCGCTGTGGCGCCCATCTGTAATCCCAGCACTCAGGAAGCTGAGGCAGGCGGACCAAGACTTCAAGGCCAGAGGCAGCCGGTGCAATTAGTAAGACCCTGTCTCAAAATAAAAAAATAAAGAAGGGGTTGGGGGTGCAGCTCAGTGGTAGAGCACCTGCAAAATACGAGCAAGATCCCGGGTTCAATGCCCCGGTACTCCAAATGAAACAATGATAGGAAGTCACTAGTGCAGGTAACGTGGTCACGTGATCACAAAACCCAAGGAATCCACTTCCGCAAAAGGGCAGAGATAGACAGGAACTCAGCAAAGCCCCATGTCTTCTGGTAAAGACGAGAAAGCAATAAACTCCCATCTACCAGTCATAAATAACTGGGAAATGAAATAAACGATCTTTCTCATCTACAATAAGGATATAAATATTAAACATAGGAGGAATTAATGCTGTATAAATTCCATCTATAGAAAAACCAGATTAAAAATGCTAGTGGCAAAGAAAGCTAATGATGGCATTTCTTATTTGCAGTTGCATTAAATATAAATAAGAATAAACCTCTCAAGTTAATTTGTAAAACTTGGTAAAATGACAAGATGTGTATGGTAAAAATGAGGGAAGCACAGTGCTAAACTTTTTAATTTTTAAAAACCAACAACAGTAAACTAGCCACATAAGACATGAAGACAAAAAACCAGATGTTATAAAATCCTACGGTACTTCTTGGAATGAGAAATTAGACCAACGGAATGAAATCCCACACAGAAATAAGGTAACTGTTTACGTCTGATTTTTCGGTTGTGAAACAGTAGAAAAAGGAATCACAGATGCTACTGGGCAAACTGAGTATAACATGAACGGGTTGGGCTCAGCGGGGCACATCTGTATCCCCAGCACCTGGGAGGCTGAGGCAGGAGGATCAACACGAGGTCGAGGCTAAAGTGATCTATCTAGCGAGATCTAGGCCAGCCTGGGCTGCACAGCGAAACCCTGTCTCCAATCAACCAACCAACCAACCAATCAACCCCAAACACCAACAATAACAACAACAACAACAACAACAACAAAGAAAAGCAACCAACAGGTAAAAGTAATGATCAATGTGAGAATGTGGTTAGGATCCAGAATACAAGTAAAATTACTACCCGGTGCCCAAAGTCCAGGTGTTGAGAGGATGTAAGGAAACATAACGTAAGCAGACAGGCAAGTGTTGAGCTGTGTGCTAACAGATCCAGAGATCAAGCATCTGTGGGCTTCCACCCAGCACGGCAGAGAAGCGCACAAGTCACGGCACATCCTTTCCAACCTTATGCTTTGGGCACCCAAGGTCTGAGTCAAGCAGTGTCCCTGGATCCCAGAGCTTTTCAGAATAGACAGACTAGGGCCGGCTCTGGTCCTAGACCTCTGCAGTGCAGGTGGGGGAAGAGAGGGGACCCTCACTGTTCCTGCTGTGAAGGGATTCATCCCCTGGTGGCCAACAGGAGAGGGAGCTGATATAAGCAAGCATCTCTGTGGCCCCAGTAATCTCTCTTCCTCACAAATATCTGCAGGGTTTTTCTAATCAAGAATGGTTCTCTAGAGCTGGGCATGGTGGCTCATGCCGGTAATTCTTGCAATTAGGGAGGTGGAGGCGGGAGGATCTCAAGTTCAAGGTCAGAGGCAGCCTGTGCAACTTAGTGAGACTTTGTTTCAAAATAAAATAGGGCTGGGGCTGCAGCCCAGTGGTAAAGTGCTGCAAAAGCATGTGTCAGGCGCTGGGCTGAAGCCCCAGGTACCGCAAAAAAACAAAAACAAAAACACACACCCCAAAACCAAACCAAACCAAAACAAAACAAAAAGTTCCCTAGGCTCTGATTCATTAAGAGAAGGAAAAAAAAAAAAATTCTACCATTGAAACAGCAAGCTAGCAGGTAAGCAGGTGTTGTCAAACTTGTATAAAATGATGTCAGGTCACATCAGAAGCACCAAGAGGTCCACTCTCCAGTGCATGCCGGGTCACACTTTGTGTACAGCTATGTGGCACAGGTATGCACGACTGTGCCCATCGGAAGTAGGGATGACCCTCTGTGTTCTAGAAAACAGGGCCGACTATGCTGCGACAAAACTCACATCTCAAACTTTACTTGTTCCTATATATAAAGATGTCTAAAGTCGGGTGTGGTGGCGCAAACCTGTGATCGCGGCACTCAGCAGGCTGAGGCAGGGGGATTGAGGGCTGGAGGCCAGTCAGAGCTACAGAATGAGACCGTCCCAAAACAGCAAGAGGTCTAGCTAGGCGTGGTGGCACACGCCTGTAATCCCAGCGGCTTGAGAGACGGAGCCAGGAGGATCTCAAGTTCGAGACCAGAGGAAGTCTGTGTAACTTTGTGAGACCCTGTCTCGGAAAGTAAGGAAAAAAAAAATAAAAGGGCTGGGGGTGCAGCTCAGTGGTCCAGCACTTGTAAAGCATGCAGCCGCGAGGCCCCGGGATCAACCCCCAGTACCACCAAAAAAAAAAAAAAGAAAAAAAAAAGAAAAGAAAAAACACAGCAAGAGGTCTAAGGGCGGAGGTCGATTCTGATGAAAAAAACAGGAGCCAGAGTAGAGGGTGCTTCAGACGATGGCTCACGCCGACTGGCTGAGCCCTGGCCTGTGTACCCGGCACATGTGACAGACGCCTGCTAACTCCCAGGTGATCACAGGAGACGGCTGGTGGCAGACGGCGCCCATGCTGAGGGAGGTGGAGCAGTGAGGCCTTGGTGGCTGCTGTCCGAGGGAAGACGGAACCCCGAGGGGACGTTTGGCCTCTGCACCTTGGCCTCTCTCGGCAGCGTACAACTTGCTCGAAAGAGACATAGACTGAAGAAGATGATCGAAGGTTTATTCCTCGCTCCCCCACCCCGCCACTCTCTCCCTTCTCTTTCCGCCATCTAGCCCAGGCTGGCCTGGAACTCGCAATCCTCCTGCCTCAGCCCCCCCGAACACTGGGATCGCAGGTAGGTGCTACCATGCCCAGCTCAAAAGGGACTTTTATTTTAGTTTCTTTAAAGCTTGGTGACCCTGAGCTACAGAGATGAGAAGTGACAATGCAGGTAAGCGATTCTATGTGGAGACTCTGTTTGGAAGCAAGGATGGCTTGACTGCGTCTTACATATTTCAGACATGTAGTCAGGAGAGATCAATCCCTGGAGAAGGACATCATGTTTGGGAGAGTGGCAGGTCAACGCAAAAGAGGAAAACCCTCCACCAGATGGATTGACACAGTGTCTGTAACAATGGGCTTAAACATAAACAAGATCATGTGCCTGGCACAGAATCGGCAAGTGTTTCGATCTGCTGTAAATAGGGTCGCTGTGAGTAGGACTCGACTGGACGGCACCTAACAACAACTGCTGGGTAGCAATGCCAGGTGCATGGCACAGAGTGCCAGGGCACAGAGTGACGAGGGTCCACTGAGGGGCCCCCGAGATGTGGTCCACCGATGGCAGAGTAGTCACACGTCATGCTGTGTGACTATGCGACTCAAGCATGCGAGGCTGGGTCTCACCCTTCCTGTGCCACGGTCCTTTCTTAAGTCTGATGAAGAATATGGACCTCTTCTCAGAATAATGTTTTAAATGTTTCTGTTGACTAAGGAAGATCGGTATTTCCAAGTGCAGTTCTTGCAATATGAAAAAAGCCTAGCTGGGCACCGTGGCGCACACCTGTAATCCCCGGGACTTGGAAGGCTGGGGCAGGAGGCTCACGAGTTCAAGGCCAGAGGCAGCCTGGGCCACTTGGTGAGACCCTGTCTCAGGACAAAGATGAAAAGCGGGCAAGGCGCGGTAGCGCACACCTGTAACCCCAGAGACTCAGGAGGTGGAGGCAGGAGGATCATGAGTTCAAGGCCAGAGGCAGCCTGTGTGATTGAGGGAGACCCTGTCTCAAGATTAAAAAAAATATATTAAAATGGGCTGGGGGTGCAGCCCAGAGATAGAGCATTTGCAAAGTCTGTGGGAGGCCCTGGGTTCAACCCCTCAAGTACTGCGAAGAAAGGAAGAAGGAAACAAGAGAGAGAGAAAGCGAGGGAGGGAGGCAGAGAGAGACAGAGAGACAGAGAAAGAGGAAGGAAGGAAGGAAGAAACAAAGGAAGGGTGGGCGGGCCAGTCGGCCTGGGGGTGCAGCTCCGTGGTGGAGAGCTTGCATGGCAGGCAATGCTCTGGGTTCAAACCCCAGCACCGTAAACAAAACAGAGTACCCACCAAAATTCAAATTTTTGATATAGAAGCGTGACAAGTCTAGTGGCAGGTGTAAACCACTGACATACTGACATGAGAGACGCCTACAGCATCTGCCGTGGCGCCTATCATGTAACATGAATGCATCTGTGATGTCTACATGCAACAAGATCCCAGGTCTGCAGTTACCCTGCTCTGCGGATTTCCCTTGCAATGCAAGGTAGTTGCTACACCACGGTTGGACATTGGCGGAAATAGAGATGCATTTCTTCTGGGTCTGAGTTCAGGACCCCTTGACTTTTCTCCAAGGACCCCATATTAAGGACCTCAGGAGACGGGGGAGGACAGAGCCCCCTTTCACCCAGCAGACAGGTTTGTGCAGGTGTGCACAGGGACAGGGGAGAGGCAGCTAGGTTGTACCTATGAGGGGAGGTGGCTTGTTCTGTGAGTTGAAGCAGACGGGCTTGGGGAAGACCGGGGCTTCAGTGGGGGCCACTGGCTTTGGTCTGAGGCAGACTGTGAAGGCAGGGTGGCATCACGAAGGTCGCGCCCTCTGCACGGTGCTGTGGTTTTACACTTGTTCTTCGAGGTGGAAGAGCAAACCATGGGAGAATCTTAGGCGGCGCAGACTTGAACAGGATCGGATTTACATCTTAGAAAGGTACTTGTAGCAGATCCTTGGAGGACGGATTGGTTCACAGAGAAACGGGCAGCAGAGAGACAGGTTGGTAGAGTATGGAAGAAGTGAGGCCAAGAGATGAGACAGAACCTAAACCATGGGAGTGAGCGGGGAAGAAAGAAGAAATGCAGGAGGCCTGCGGAGGCAGAGCTAACGAGTATCAGACGGGAGGGATAACAGGAGTCAAGGAGGAGTCGGCTTCGGGGATGAAGAAAGATCACGTATATGTGGCAGAAGAAACACAAAAAAGATAAAAAAGGAAGCTGCCTGTCAGGAAGAGGGAAGTTATGGAAGACAGGAAGTTAACCTGAATTTCGCATACCTATGATAAGGGGGCCTGCTTGTTGTTGCTGTTGTTGCTGTTAGTTGCTGTTGAGTTGGGTCTGACTCATAGTGACCTTACGAGAACGAAACAGAACGAAACCCTCCCTGACACTGTGCCATGCCCAGCACTATGCCAGCATTTCCCTGCTATTCATAGGGTTTTCAATGGCTGATTGTTTCAGGAGTTGACTGCTGGGTCCTTCTCCCAAGCCTCCAGCCCCTGGTGTTCCCAGGCAGTCTCCCATCCAAGGACTAACCAGGCCTGACCCTGCTCAGCTTCCAAGATCAGGTGGGACGGGATGCCAGGGTGGTATGGCTGTAGACAGGGATGTCTACTACGGAACTGGAAATACAGACCTTTCTCTGTTAGGGTATTAAACTTGTTTTCTTTTTCCTCCTTCCTTCCTCCCCACCCCCCAATTTTTTTAACAGTACTATGGGGTTGAATCCAGGGCCCCGCACATGTGTGCTACCAAGGAGTTGCAGCCCCAGCCCTTTTTGAAAATCTTGAGACAGGGTCTCACTAAGGTATGCAGGCTGCCTCTGGCCCCGAACCTGTGATCCTCCTGCCTCAGGCCCCCAAGTTGCTGGGATTAAACTTTTTCTTCTTGCTTTGTAAGGGTTCTTTATACATATAGTAACTCTTTCTCTGTCATTGCATTGCAAATATTTTTTCCCATCCATCTATCCACCCATCCCTCCCTCTCTCTGTCTCCACAAAGCTTTCAATTTCCCTTTTTGATTTCTACTTTTGGCATCATGCTTAAAAAGACCTTTTTCCACCCTCTCGTTATATAAATACCCGCCTAAAATTTCTCCTAGTGTTTTTCTGTTTTTTACATTTAAATATTTAAAACATCTAGGCTTTAATTTGCATAGAGCTCAGCTCTGACTTTTTATTGTCTATATATTTAGCCATTTATTTTACCGCTTATTGAAGACTCCATCCTTCTCCAACTTATTTAAGCTCAAGCAGTTTTTATATACGACTTTTTTTCCCCTTAATTTTGAAACCCTCAAAAATACAGAAAGCTACCAGAAAAAACAATCAACCATATGCCCACGAACAGAATCAGCCACTTAACACAACTAGTCCCTTTTCCATTGGCAATGACAAATTCTGGATTTCTAATTACATTTGGGCTTTCCACGGAAACCGGAAAGCATTTGGTAATCTATGTATTCTGTACACCGTATAGATCGTAAAGGATTTTTAAGGGTGGAAAGATCATGGAAATGTACCCAAGTAAAAATAGCCACACTTAAAAGGTAAAAATACATGGTATGCGTAAAAATTTGAGACTGTGCTCTGCTGCTGTGCTCCAGGCTATGTGGAGAACGGTCCAAACACCACGCAATTTTAATTCTTTCTTCCGACTCCTTAGGGTTACCTTTTGGGAGATTAGAGGGCACCGGCGCGGTCGTTGGGGGGTTGATTCTCACTGATGTTCAGTGCCCCCAGGCCTCCCTCTGCTCATCAGAGCGTTAAATCTCTAGGCTCAGGAGAGCAATGTAGCCTGGCTGCAAGTGTGATGTCATAAAGCTCGGCATTAAAAATTCATACCGCAGGCTCGCCTCTCCAGTCGGCTCCGGCTGAAAGGTGGGCGGCTGGGGAAACAGGAGACACCTCACTGTCTCTGTGGCAACTGGAGGTACCCCCCCCAACAAACCGTACCCCAGGAAGAGAAGGAAAGGACAAATAAGCCATGAAGGAAATCAATGAGTTCAATTATCTGGCTCATGTTTGCTTTCCTATAGGAAACTTTTTTTGTTTGTTTTCTTTTTGTGCGGTACTAGGGGTTGAACCCAGGGCCTCGCGCTTGCATGTTTTGCAAGTGCTGGACCACTGAGCTGTGCCCCCAGTCTTTTTTTTATTTTTTATTTTTTTTATTTTTATTTTTTGAGACGTGGTCTGGTTAAATGACTCAGACTGCCTCTGGTCTCGAACTTGGCGATCCTCCTGCCTCTACCTCCCGAGCCGCTGGGATGACAGGCATGCGCCACCGCGCCCGGTGAAATTCTTCATTCTTAAGGCTGATTCCAAAACGCTTTTTAGTCAATATCCCAGACTGAGGGCCTTCACCTTCCTTGTTGGGTGCCCAGCCATCGCGCCTCTCCCTTTCTCTCTTTTTTTTTTTTTTTTT
>VMDO01000144.1:273693-302778 GCA_007922755.1 Pedetes capensis | reverse complement strand
TCTCTTTTGACTTGTGGTACATCAGCCCAGAGAGCCTCAGCTTCCCCAAGCCAGACGGGATCCGAGCTCTGCTCCCTACTTTTGGCCGCATATATGATCGCCACTGTGGTGTCACAGTCACCCAGGAGGGGACCACACACTCAATGGCTTGTTCTCACTTCAAAACGTTGAGTCCTGCAAAAACGTGGCAGGAAGATGTCACAGGACGGTTCCTGGGGGGCGACTCATCTCAAGAGCTGATTCTGAGGAACAGTCACAGCTCTGCAATGGCTCAGACTTCAAACAGCTGGCCCCTGTGTTAGCAGCTCCTAAAAGGCAAAAGTCTACGGCGATGCTGCCCAGAGTGTGCCCTATCTCACGTGATCTCGGAAGCTAAGCAGGGTCGGGCCTGGTTAGTCCCTGGATGGGAGACCGCCTGGGAACACCAGGTGCTGGAGGCTTGGGAGAAGGACCTGGCAACCCACTCCCAAAAATCAATCTGCCATTGAAAACCCTATGAACAGCAGAGAAGCACCGACAATAGTGCTTCCCCTGTTGTACAGAGGGTTGCTATGAGTCGGACACAGACTCGATGGCACTGAACAACAACAACAACAATAACAACAAAGTCTTTGCTGGTCAGGCTGTGAGCTGAGCAGCGTGGGGGCGGCTCAGCTGTCAGGCCCTGACCTCCGCCTTGTCACAGGGAAGGCTCATGCCACTGTGGTAGCTCAGCCAGGGGTCCCTGTGTGCCAAGAACGACTAGTACCTGTGCTCAGCGTGTGTACGCAGAGACCTCGAGGAAGGCCCTTGAGGTAGCTTTCAGCCAACACTGCAGAGTGCCACGGAGGCTGGAATACCCCTGCCACCGTAACCTGCCCAACAACTCTGGGGTGAGGGAGGGCGCAAACCACAATGCCCGCTACAGGTCAGCAGATGTTACTTTCTTCCTCGGGCTGACGATTCCCCTCAACTTCAAGATGATGACGACAATGACATGATGATTTTTTGCCATGCTGAGGAACTGAACGCAGGGTCTCACGTGTGATCTTTGCAAGCGCTTAATCACTGAACCACATCCCCAGCCCAACGTCAATGTTTTTTTTTTTTTTTTTCTTTTTCTTTTTGCAGTACTGGGGGTTGAACCCAGGGCCTCGCGCTTGCATGCTCTGCAAGTGCTGGGCCACTGAGCTGCACCCTCGGCCCAATTTTTTACTTTTTGAAACAGGGTCTCACTAAATTACACAGACTGCCTCTGGTCTCGAACTCGCGATCCTCCTGCCTCCGCCTCCCAAGCCGCCTGGATTACAGGCGTGCGCCGCCGCGCCTGGCATTTCAACGTTTTTTGAGACAGGGTCCTCCTATGAGGCGCAGGTTGGCCTACAACTCGCTATGTGTAGCTCAGGCTACCCTTGACCTCGTGACTCTCCTGCCTCTGCCTTGTGAATGCTGGAACTGCAGGCGTGCACCGCCACCCCCAGTAAAAGGAAAACATTTTGATGAAAGCATGCGCAGCCAGGTACGGGGGCTTATGCCTGTACTCTCAGCTTCTCAGGAGGCTGAGATGGGAGGATCGCTTGAACCCAGAATTCGAGGTCAGCCTGGGCATCATAGACTCCACCCCCCAAACCCCCAAAGCACGAAACCTAGGTAATAGGAATGATTTTTCTCTATAAAGCTCTGTCAAAGAATGCTACGTATGGCTGTTTATATATATTCCTAAATCGTTTATATACATAAATTCTTTTTTTTTTTTTTCAGTATTTGGAGGTTGAACCCAGGGCGTCGCACATACTTTGAAGTGCTCTACAACTGTGCTGCACACTTGCCTATTTTTTTTTTATTTTTTACTTTTTGATGTTGAACCCAGGGCCTCGTGCTTGCATGCTCTGCAAGTGCTGTTCCACTTAGCTGTACCCCCAACCCATATTTTTCCTTTTTGAGACAGGGTCTCACTAAATTATGCAGACTGCCTCTAGTCTCGAACTTGCGATCCTCCTGCCTCCACCTCCCGAGTTGCTGGGATGATAGGCTTGTGCCACTGTGCCCAGCTCCATCCACCTATTTTTAATTTTTTTTTTAACTTTTTTTTTTTTTTTTTTTTTTGGCGCTACTGGGGGTTGAACCCAGGGCCTTGCGCTTGCATGCTCTGCAAGTGCTAGACCACTGAGCTGCACCCCAACCCATTTTTTTACTTTGTGAGTCAGGGTCTCGCTAAGTTACACAGACTGTTTCTGGTCTCTAACTTGCGATCCTCCTCCCTCCGCCTTCCAAGGTGCTGGGATTACAGGCGTGCACCACCACACCGGCTTTTTTTTTTTTTTTTTTTTTAATTTGGAGGCAGGGCTATGCAGGCTGCCACTGGCCTCGAACTTGTGATCCTCCTGCCCCACCGTCCCAATTTGCTGGGATTAAAGGCATGCACCATCGAGCCTGGCTCTACTCATACATTCTTGCACACACAGAGTCCACCTCCGTGTACATGTTCTTGTGTATAGCGTGTGATCCTGGGTATTTGTGTGCAGGTCACACAAACCATAACCTGCCCCCTTCACATAGCCCCAGCACCTGACATGGCAGTGCCTGCCATGTTGAAGCAGGTCTTTAGTAAGGATCGCCAGGATTAAAGGCGGCCGACTCCAGCCAGGTGTGGTGGGGCACACCTGTAATCCTAACACTGGGGAGGCTGAGGCAGGAGGATGGAGAGCTCAAGGCCAGCTTGGGCTACAGAGCAAGACCGTACCTCAAAAGAACAAAACAAAACAGAGCAACGCAGCAGCCAGTTCTCATGGGTGCTTTGTGACTTTCAGAACGGTCCGTGTTGTCTAAGGAGCAGATGAAGAATCCCTGGCATGCAAAGGAATCGCCACTTTTTTTTTTCTTTCTGGCAGAACTTGGGGGTTGAATCCATGGCCTCAGGGCCTCACACATACTTTGCAAGTGCTCTGCCACTGGGCTGTACCCTCATCCCATTTTTTTTTTTTTCCTATTTCAGTTTTTTTTTGTTTTGTTTTGTTTTTTTATACTAGGGTTTGAACCCAGGGCCTCATGCCTGCATGCTTTGCAAGTGCTGGAACACTGAGCTGCACCCCCAGCCCTTTTCTTTTTCTTTTACTTTTTGAGACAGGGTCTCGCTAAGTTATGCAGACTTCCTCTGGTCTCGAACTTGCGATCCTCCTGCCTCCGCCTCCCAAACCGCTGGGATTACAGGCGTGTGCCACCACGCCCGGCCTCTCAGCCCATTTTTAAAATCTTTGATCTTGAGAGAGGCTCTTGCTAATTTACTCAGGCTGCCCCTGGCCTCGAACATGCGATCCTCCTGCCTCGGCCTCCTGAGTCAGTGGGATGACAGGCATGAGCCAGTGTCCAGCATCTACCTGGATTTGGAACCAGCCAGCCACTCCCTTTTCTCTGGCTTGGAGAGAAGGCCAGATCAGCTGGGTCCTGCCCAGAGGAGATTAAAACAGCTGTTGTGGGCACCAGAGCCAAGGAAAGCCCTTTGGGGCTCACCCAAAGTTTCGGTGTGAAGCAAAATCCTTGCAGAGGGATGGAAAAATCCCAGGAATTCTACCCCATGTGTTAAGGCTTCTGGAGATAAGACATAGGTGGAAGAAAAGCCACCAGGTTTCCCCCCAGTCTGATCTGGCGCTCCAGCTTCGGGGACAGTAGGTCCTTTATTCGCGCCCATACCCTCAAAATCGTAAAAGTAGCTGCTTCTCTATTTTTAGGGAAATTAATCCGACCGGGATAATTACAGCCACCCCTACAGGAAACTGATGACTCATCAGAAAGACAGGAAATAGAGAACGGTCCGTTTTTAAAGGGACAGGAGAGAGGCTATGTGTCAGGACACTTTGGTTGGTCTTTTCGGACTCAGTTGGGAAGCCGGGCTTGTCTAATGTGATGGATCGAAACAGTTGTGTGATTCTTGGGCTTGAGTCAGCTAGGCTGGACCTGGCCCAGTTTCCGGAGTTTTTCCCATGGAACCATGAAGAAGATAAAGCAGAGACCATCTGTGGTGGAAGAGGCCGAACCCTCTGGGGGAGGCTGCTGTTACCTGGTTGGTCCTCACACGGCTACACAGCCATTACAAAGGCAGCCTCAGAGAGGGGCTCTGTCTATTTATTTATTTTTGAGACAGGGTCTCACTATGTAGATCAGGCTGGCCTGGAACTCAGGATCCTCCTGCCTCAGCCTCTTGAGTCCTGGGATGACAGCCTTGTGCTGCCACGCCCGGCTTCTGTGCTGCCTTTCGCTGAGACAGGGTTCGTGAGGCCCAGGCTGGCCTGGAACTCGCGACTGTCCTGCCTCGGCCTTCCAAGCGCTAGAATTACAGGTGGGCCCCACCATGCCTGGCTTCAGGGGCTTTACTTGTTGTTGTTATTATTATTTATTATTCTTATTGTTTGTGGTTGTGGAGATGCAACACAGGGCCTCGTGCATGCCAGGCAAGGGCTCTGCCGCTGAGCTGCACCCCGAGTCCCAGAGGACTGTGAAGATCGCCATGGTCATGTGCAAAGAGCACTGGGCTTTGAGCCCAAAGAAGGAGGTGTGGATGGTGCGCTGGGCTGCCCCTCACTCCTCCAGGGAGCACAGAAGCAGCTTCCTCAGTGTTGCAACTCGCAGAGGTGTAGACGTGGGAAAGAATCCAGAGCCATCCCCCAGACGGCACCTACGCCATCCACGCTCATGAGCGTGCAGGCTGTGGGGACCCGTGGGGACAGTCACGTCTTAAACCACAGGCTTCCTTATCTTCAAGTCCTGCCTTCTGCCCTCCGCTGGGACATGGAGTTCCCTATGCCTGTGATTCAGGGTGTGGGCTCCCCAAAGTGAGCCCCATTAAGCTAGCTGAGCTGGCTCAGGGGAAGTCTTGTCTTCCCAGGACATGCTATGGTTTGCAATAACACACTGGCCACATACGTGGCACAAAGAACAAACACGGCGCCAGGTGCAGTGGCGCACGCCTGTCATTCCAGCGGCTCTGGAGGCGGAGGTGGGAGGATCACAAGTTCGAGACCGGAGGCAGTCTGCGTAACTTAGCGAGACCCTGTCTCAAAAAGTAAAAAAAAAAATGGGCTGGGGGTGCAGCTCAGTGGTGCAGCACCTGCAGAGCATGCAAGCACGAGGCCCTGGGTTCAACCCCCAGTACCACAAAAAAAAAAAAGAAAGAAAAGGAACGAACACGCTCTCAGATGAACCCAGCGAGGTTCCTCATGAAGGTCTCCTTTGTGCCGTGCTTTGAAAGTCCGTGCATCTACGACGTCATCCTTTGCAAAAGGCTTAGAGGCCAGGACGCTGACGTGAGCGATCGTAAGAAATACGAAGCCGACTGGCAGCAAAGGCCTGGGAGGTGCAAATCCACCAAGACTAACATTAGCTGTGAAAATATGCAGGACTTTGGGGCAATTCAATATTTTCTTTCATCGGGGCCCGGAGCCCCGGCCCACGTACTGGGAGGAATGTAAGGGGCCGGCCACGTACGCGTGACCACAGCTCCTTGTCCGGCCCTGACCCAGGGGACAGAGTGAAGAGGTGGCCGTGGACTGCAGCGAAAAGAGGAATTTCCTGCACTGGGTCCCGGAACCACAGTCGCTCAGGGCAATGCTGGCCTCCTGGCATGTGCGATGGCGACCTGGACCCGAGGGCAGGCAAACGGCTGGACGCCGCAGGCAGAGGGACACAGGCAGCGTGTGCTGTCCAGACCCCTCTCGCAGTGGTGGCCGGTGCCTGTCCTCCTCCCGGGCTGTCCCAGGGAGCTGTGCGAATGTCACAGTCCAGACCCCTGCGCTCTGCGGGGCTCCCCAATGTAAAGTCCCTTGGGTTGTCCTGTCTCCTGTGCTAAGAGAGGTGGCAAGGACCAGACCCGGGTGACCATCGGAGGAGGAGCTATGTTTCTCACTTGAAGAAGAAGGAAGCAGAAATACTTCATTTCTCTAACCCAGGAACGGCTCTCCTCGGAAGCCCTGCGATCCACTTCCACAGCAACTGTTCTGGCAAGCCCCCGGGTCCCGGCGAAGATGAAACCGTGCCCGCCATTTGTCCGAGGAATCTCGCATTAATAAACATGAAGAGGAACGCTTTTACCTCCCACTCGCAGCGACAGGACCAAACAAAGACCAGCTGTGTTCATCAATGGGGCCTTGTTCTGCACATAAAGGCTAATTACATTTCGCTTCAAGCCTACACATGGAAAACTTTACCGCCGCTGTCCCTGTCACAGCTGGGCTGGCCCAGCTGACGGACGGCGACGAGTGCGCGCTGGAGAGGGGGGCTGCGGGCGCCCCGGTGCCTTCAACCTGCGGCTTCTTCCCGCATGGGGAGAAGGGACGGCCGCCCCAGCGACCGGCAGCGAGTGAGTGAGTGAGCGTCCCTTAAGTTGCCTGGGGAGGTGACGACACTCAGGCCAAGCCTCTCCAAAGCCTGCTGCTTCTGCAATGGCACCTCTGCCCAGTGCCCGTGGATGTCACCACGCTGGGCGCAGTGCGTATTTGCTTTTCAATCTCCCCAACCTTGTGGTGCCTGCAGCCATAGCCCTGTGGCATCTGATCCCAGCAGATCTTGAAAGCTAAGCAGGGTCAGGCGTGGTTAGTCCTTGGATGGGAGACCGCCTGGGAACACCAGGTGCTGTACGTTTGGAAGAAGGACCCGGCAACCCACTCCCAAAATCAATCTGCCATTGAAAACCCTACGAACAGCAGAGAAGCACTGACAATAGTGTTTTACCTGTTGTACACAGGGTCGCTATGAGTCGGATACCGATTCGACAGCACCTAACAACGACAACAACCTCACGGTGGTTTGCCCGTTATTATGCCCATTGTACAGGTGAGAACAGAGAGGCGCGGCCAATGTCACACAGGATGCATGACAGGAATGCAATGATCCAAACCCGGGCCAGTCTGTCTCCAAAGCCCCATTCCACTCTGCCACCCGATTCCCTCCCTATATTCTCCACAAACGAACATCAACAATCCTTTCTTTCACAGGGAGGAAGTGCATCGTTCAGAAATGTTCTGAAGTGTTTGTGAAAAGATTTGCCCCCTCACCCCGGAAGGGCATGTAGACACACACACACACACACACACACACACACACACACACACACACACACACGAAAACAAGCCTGGTCCAATGAAGCATTTGTCGGTTGGACCTAAAGCAGAAGGTCACATGACAAACCTTTCTTAGAAAATAAGAGGGGAGAGGAAAGGAGGGGGCGTGGTCACATGACTTTTTATTTATTTTTTGTAGACAGGGTCTCATTCTGTAGCCCAAGCTAGCCTGGAACTCGAGATCCTCCCACCTCTGCCTCCTGAGTGCTGGGATCACAGGCGTGGCCACCATGCCAGGCTCCGCCCCCACCTTGAGACGAGATCTCACGAGGTTGAGATGGGATCTCGCGAGGCCCTGGCTGGCCTGGAACTCGGGATCCTCCTGCCTCAGCCTCTGGAGTACTGGGATGACAGCCACGTGCCACCATGGCCTGCTTCTGTGCTGCCTTTTGTCAGCATCCTGTCCCTCTCTGCTGAGGGATTTGCCCGGCCCAGCTGGTTGGAGCCCAGCCCCCCCATGTGCGCCAACCCACAGCCCCTTTGGGCACAGCCTTCAGAAACATGGCGGGTCCTCAGCACCAAAACCAACAAAACCTAAGCGATGTCCGTTTCCGTGGCTTGGGTTTGGGTAGAGGACGTGCGGATCATGTCGGCCTTAACACAACACCTCGATGGGTGGAGACAGGTGAGAGAGGTTCCCTGCTCAGTCAGCAGTCCCTGCTCAGTGGCGCCATCCAGCGCCACTTAGACATCCTGAGTCTTGAGGATCCATAGTCAGGTGTGACCCACAGTTTGAAGACCAGCAGCCGAGAGTCCCCAGTGACTGAACTCAACCAGGTGACTGTCCCAAGACCCAATGTTCTTACTGTCAAAATGACAAGGCAGCTGCTGAGAAACAGATAGGAGCCAGTGCCATCTATGAAGAGGAACTAGAAAAGCACCAGCGACGGAGAACCCTCCTGCCCTCTCCAGGAGGTGCCACCAATGCCGTCCCCCCAGAGCAGGGCCCGCTGGACGCTGGGCCAACAGGTGGCCGTGCTGTCCGCTGCCAGCTGGTGGCTCTGGCTGAGAAAAGTGTGTCATCTACCTGAATCGGTGTGGCCACTAGCAAGGCCACAAGAGGCAGGGGACACGGGAGACTGTCCCTTCCTCTCTGGCTCAGTCCCCCGTCATTTCCAAGTGGCCGCCTTCTCTACCTGGCTAAGAGGACAACCTAAGTGAGCGGAGGAAAATGTAAGCCCTTCTCTCCAAAATTTGTTGTTACTTATTCCGCAACTCCTAAAACGAGCATGCTAAATGCATGCAAATTTTCCACATGGCTTTTTGAGAACCCAGGAAGAAAACAAGAAATGACGGGTCCACACTGCGCGCCAGTACCCGGTCATCACGTGGCAACGGCGGATTTGGCTGCTGTGTCTGAGGGATTTCACGCTACCTGGCGGTTTCTTTTCTCCAGGTAGGTGGATGGCCACAGCTCCTGGAACCTCCCCAGTGTCACAGAGCGTCATTGAGAGACACTGGCTTCTGGAAGGCCAGCTTTTGTAACTCTCAGAGCAGTAGCTTTCAAAATGATGTTGTTGTTAGGTGCCGTGGAGTCGGTATTTGACTCATAGCGACCCTCATAGAGTTTTCAATGGCTGTTTCGGGATTGCCTTGGGAGTGAATTGCCAGGCCCTTCTCCCATTTTTGCGGTGCTGGGAATTGAACTCGGGACCTCAGAAACTGCAGCGCAGTGCTCTACCAACTGAGCTAAATCCCAGCCCTTCTAAATGATAGCCACATGCTATAAGAACTACCTTTTCCAACTGACCTAGTAACTATATAACCAAGTAACTAACTCAGTTATTTATTGAGTCCCACTATGTAAATGGAAGTTGGCCTCAAACTCATGATGTTCCTGCTTCAGCCTCAAAGGGCTGCGTTTTTTAGATGAGGTATACAATTTTTTTTGACACACTTGGGGGTTGAGCCCAGGGCTCCACGCATGCTTTGCAAGTGCGCTACCACTGAGCTGCACCCCTGGCCCATTTTTAAATTTTTTATGTTGGGTCAGGGGATCACTAAGTTGCACAGGTTGCCTCTGGCCTTGAACTTGTGATCCTCCTGCCTCAGCCTCCTGGGTGCTAGGATCACAGGTCACTATGCCAGGGTCCTCCCCTACCTTGAGAGGAGGTCTTGCAAAGGTTGAGACAGGGTCTTGTGAGGCCCAGGATAGCTCGCAATCCTCCTGCCTCTGCCTCCCAAGGTGCTGGGATTATAGGAATGAGCCACAGTGCCTGGCTAGACATACAATTTTGAAGTGGCACAAAAGAATATTTAATACCATGAGAATATGCCAGCATACCTTCTATTATTTTGTCTTATATTCTCTTTATTCCTCAACTAGCCGGTCCCAGCTCCCAAATTAATTTCACAGTGAGCCACAGTTTGAAAATTTCCAACTTAGGGCTGGAGGCAGGGGCACATGGGATTTTACAGAGGATTGTATTAAGTGGACAAATCATAATTGTTTGCATTAATGGGGTGCAGTACGGTATTTCGATATTTGTATAAGATATGGACTAATTAAAGCAAGCAAATTAATCTATCCATAACCATGCTCCACTATCATTTCTTAGGGTGAGACATGAGGCATGGCACAGTGTCAGGGAGTATTTCACTCTGTTGTACACAGGGTCACTATGAGTCAGACCTGACCTGACGGCACCTAACAACAACAACAATAAGCAGCTCCTGGAAGAAATGTCCCAGGAGTCACATCTCCTATAAATTGACTTTTCCCCAAACTTTCTTGCAAAAAGGCAAAGCCTACACAAGGCTTTGCAATAATGAAGACGGGTCCAGGGGCTGCCAAAGCTGCCACAGCTTGGGGACTGACGCAGGCAACCCAGGGGAATGACCCCGTGTCTGGGCAGCGGATGGAGGTCTAGCACCTTCTTTCAGAGATTAGCCACAGCATGGATAACCTGCCCGAGTGCACAGCGATCAAAGGAACTACACGGAGACTTACTTTGCAGTTGTTTCTTCATCGTATTTGGTTTTCAGATCAAATAATTCCGTTCGTGTTTTTTCCAGGGCTAAAAGGCAAGGACAGAAAACCATGATACAACATAACTAGTTTCCACTGCATTAAAAAAACAAAAAGTATGTAAGTCATACGTTCCTCCTTCCAAACAGGCAAAGGAGAAAAACGTACAAAGGATGGGACAGAAAATGCCCTCTTATTGCTACCTCATCTTGACCCGACTGCCTCCTAAGAGAACCACTGTGCACAGCTCACTGGGTAGACTTCCTGCTTTGAAATATCTTTTATCACCGCATTTGGTGGCACGTGCCTGTGATCTCAGCAACCTGCGAGGTAGAGGCAGGAGCATCGCAAGTTCGAGGCCAGAGGCAGGCAGCCTGTGAAACTGATTGAGATCCTGTCTCAAAAATAAAAAGTAGCCGGGCACGGTGGCGCATACCTGTAATCCCAGCAGCTCGGGAGGCCGAGGCGGGAGGGTCGCAGGTTCAAGAACAGAGGCGGTCTGTGTAACTTAGCGAGACCCTGTCTCAAAAAGTAAAATAAATGAGCTGAGGGTACAGCTCAGCAGTAAAGTGCCTGCAAAAGCATGCGTGAGACCCTGGGTTCCACTTCCAGTACTGCAACAAACAAACAAAAAACCCCAAACTTTCATCATTTAAAAATATTTCTGAGCTGAGTGCAGTGGCACACACCTATAATTCCAGTAACTCGGGAGATGGAGGCAGCAGGACAGCGAATTTGAGGCTAGAGGCAGCCTGTGTAACTTAGCAACACCCTGTCTCAAGATAAAGAGTAAAAATGGATTGGGGGTGCAGCTCAGTGGTAGGGCACTTGCAAAGTATGTGCGAGGCCCTGGGTTCGGATGGATAGTCACACATCATGTAATGCTTGCGTCCATGACAGACTGCACAGGATGGTGGCCTCCTAAAAATACAATGAAGCTGAACATTCTTATTGGATGGTGACACCACAGCTGTCTTAATGTCACAGTGCAATGAATTGCTCACGAGACTGTGGGATATTGGTGTACACAAACTTCCTGCGCTGCCACTGTATGAAAATATAGCACATCCAGTCAGGTACAGTACATGACAGTTGACTGTGAAAGTGATGGTCTATGTTCCTGGAGTATGTATTCGCTATATCTACAGTATACTTTTAGTCAATATTTTACAATGTATTCTTTCCCCTTATTAAAAAACATCCCCTGTAAAATAGCCTGCCATGTGATACTGGCAGAAACCACATCCATTTAGTGCTCACCACCTCTGTTACTTGCATGGAGAAGCCATAACTGAAGAGCGTAGTGGCCACGCCTGTGATCCCAGCGCTTGGGAGGCTGAGGCAGGAGGATCGAAGGTTCCAGGCCAGCCTGGGCTCCACTCTCCAGGTTTGTTTAAGTATACTCTGATGTTTATACTGTGACAAAATTGCCTGACAGCACATTTCTCAGAATGCATCTCCATTGTTAAGTGGTGCATGATTGTGTGTGTGTGTGTTTGTGCGCGTGCGCACGCGCATGTGCATGACGGGAATATTTGCAGAGACTCTGCCCTTTTCCCTCAGTGGTATGGCAAGGAAATCTCCCCATGTCGGGGCACTGATAATAACAGTAAAAATTTACTCTACTTTCAGGGTCCTTAGAAGGGAAGCTGGCCTGTAGCTGTACCACTGTGGCCTCTGATCCCATCCCCAGATCTCGGAAGCTAAGCAGGGTCGGGCCTGGTTAGTCCTTGGATGGGAGACCGCCTGGGAACACCAGGTGCTGTAGGCTTGGGAGGAGGACTTGACAACCCACTCCCAAAAAGCAATCAGCCGTTGAAAACCCTATGAACAGCAGAGAAGCAGTAATGATACTGCTTCATCTGTTGTACGAAGGGTCACTGTGAGTTGGATACTGACTCTAGGGCACCTAACAACAACAACAAGAAGTGAAGCTACGGAGTAAAGAGCTCAGCATTCACATCTGCCATAAATATCATCTAGTTCACATCTAGAGAGGCAATTCCCATCCCTACCCCAAGTGTAACCGTTTTCTCTACTCTGGTATTATCAACTAAAACAAAACAGCAACAGAAAAACACACAAATAAACAACTAAAACAAACTTGCAGTTTGATAGGCAAAACAACCTTTCACTGATTTAATTTGTACCTCTCTGATTGTTAAAAATTGTCAATGTGTTTTCTTTTTCTTTTCTTTTTTTTTTTTGTGGTACTAGGGGGTTGAACCCAGGGCCTCGTGCCTGCATGCTTTGCAAGTGCTGGACCACTGAGCTGTGCCCCCAGCCCAGATTTTTACTTTTTGAAACAGGGTCTCGCTAAATTACGCAGACTGCCTTTGGTCTCAAACTTGCGATCCTCCCGCCTCCACCTCCCAAACTGCTGGGATTACAGGCATGCGCTACCGTGCCCGGCTTAACGTTTTTTTCTTATGTGGATTAATCATTTACATCACTTCCATGAATTGCCTGTTCCTATCCTTCGCCCATTGTTCTACTGGACTGTTTCTCTCTATTTTCATTGGTTTGCAGGGGGTCTTTATTATACGTGTGTGTGTGCCTGTGTGTTTCTGAGGATGAAACCCAGGGCCATGCACCTACCGCCCAGCTACATCCTTGGTTTGATCTTTTTTTTTTTTTTTTTAACTTGCAGTACTTGGGGGTTGAACCCAGGGTTTTGCAAGTGCTCTACCACAAAGCTAAACCCCTAGCCCATTTTTACTTTTGAGTCAGGGTCTCGCTAAATTACGCAGGCTGCCTCTGGCCTCAAACTTGAGATCCTCTTGCCTCAGCCTCACGAGTTGCTGAGATTCCAGGCACTGTGCCTGGCCCCAGCCTCGTCTTTATATTTTTTGGATATCACTCGTTTGTCTGTTAAATTGGTTGTGGTTATTTTCTCCCCTTCTGTCATTTGCGTCTTAACTTGGATTATGATTTCTTCTCAATTCTCTCTGACATTTAAATTTAAGAATCAGTGCTGATTCCTTTTCACACACACAAAAAAAAAGTAAAGAGGAAGTAAGGAATAAAAGAAGTTCAAAGAAACTGCAAACTTGAGCATAACCTTTTTTGGTATCTTTTAAATGTTCAAGGTTTTGCTATTGCTGTTCTCCTTAACTTCACTTAGGATAGAAATGCTTCCCCCCCCCTTTTTTTTTGTTCTTCCTCTATTATTGTATAAATGAAATGTCAGTCCTTGACAGTTTGGTGATTTAGATGTGTTTGTTGGAAAAAAGAGCAGGAAGAAGGCTGGCTGCGGGAAGGGACAGAAATGGCACTCGGATCCTCCCACCTCTACATTAACAACTCAGGGCGGTGACTAATGAAGTCAAGGAGGCAGCCGGGGGTTCAGGCTTCCAAAGCATGGCTTCCGGGAGCTCCTGCAGGCTCCTCGTGAGGGCCAGGGCGGGTCTTCCCTGCGGTAGCACAGAGAGCGTCAAACCTGTTTGCAGAGTCTGCAGCTTGTGTTCCGCTTCCTCCAGCTTCGAGGTGGTGGACATCTGTGTCTCGTGCAGCCTTCTGGAGAGGAAGAGAACGGAGCCAAATCGGTCATCTCGTTTACCAAGGGAGACCCACTGCGTGGCTTGGATCGGCGCCCTGCGGCTCTCGTCTCTGGGACACAGGGCCCGGGGCGGGCGTGCAATCGGCTGTCACTCCAGTGCCCTGGGACTGCTCATCAATCTCCCACACCCCAACTCTGCGAGCGTGTGTTATGTAACACGAAGCGCGCACCCTGCAGGACCTGACATGTGGTAATTTGTGCGCAAGGTTAGCCTAGATGGGATGTGCTCTCAAGATGCAGGGTAGGAAGGCGAAACAGAGAAGGAGGAAAAGAAACCCATCATCATGCGCTCATTGTTTTCTGAAGTTAGCCCGGGAAGACTGATGCATTTACATTTTGCTGACGCAAAGGAGGAGTTGGATGGGTTACAGGATGTGCGAACAGAGGGGCTGCTGCCCTGTCTCTGCTACGATCGGAGGCAAATGCAATCGCGGTCGGGAGCACGGAGATTCTGAATGTCTCAGACTGCATCCCACATGTTTCTATTTCCCATGCTCTCTACACGAATTCCCTGGTCACTAACTAGCATTCCTCCATCCCAATCTGCAGAAACCCTCTAAAAATAAGCTCATTATTTTTATCTCATATGAATATGATATGCTCTCAACATAATAAACCTAGGAATACTAAAAAGGAGAAACCGATTTTTACCACCTACAGGAAAGCACTGCTAATATCTGTGTGTATTTCAATTATAAAAACAATAAATATTCAGAGTTTTTTTTTTTAAACCAAACAATTTTACAAGATGATGGAAAGCACAATGTCTTTTTTCTTCCTTAGCTCTAGTTCCACTCCTGAGGTAAGAATTCGGCTGTATCTTTGGAAACACCTTCTGCATGTACAGGAATACAGGAAGTATCATAAGGTAACGTAAGCTAATATGTAACATAGTGCAGTGTAATGTAAACTTACCTGTGACATACTACAGTGTGAAGTAAACTAATATGTAACGTGGTATAGTACAAACTAAAACGGTATAGCAGTAAACTAAAACGCAATATACTACAGTGTAATATGCCTGCAGCCGAACCAGAACCATGGTGGCATTGATCAGACCTTGGAAGCTAAGCAGGGTCGGCCTGGTTAGTCCTTGGATGGGAGACTGCCTGGGAACACCAGGTGCTGTAGGCTTAGGAGAAGGACCCGGCAACCCACTCCCAAAAATCAATCCACCATTGAATACCCTATGAACAGCAGAGAGGCACTGACAATGCTGTTTTGCCTGTTGTACGTAGGGTCGCTATGAGTTGGACACAGACTTGACAGCACCTAACAACAGTGTAATATAAACTCCTTAATATGCCAACCCCCTTTAAAGACAAGTTCTCACTAGGTTGCCTAGGCTGACCTCAAATATGAAATCCTTCTGCTTCATCCTCTTAAGTGCCCAGACTATGGGCCACCACACCCCACTCGCAATAACCTCCCTTTCTTTTAATACAAAGGGGATCACAACATATGCTATATTTTGTAGTTTGTTTTTTCATCTATTTCCACGTTTTAGGAGTGATCGACTGCAGTATATATGGCTATTCCTCATTCTTATTAAGTAACTAACTTGTAGCCAGGCCCAGTGGCTCACACCTGTCATTCCAGCAACTTGTGGGGGGCGGAGACAGGAGGATCACAAGTTGGGGGCCAAAGGCAGCCTGTGTAACTTAGAGAGACTTCATCTCAACATAAAAAGAAAAAAATGGGCTGGGAGTGGAACCCAGTGGTAGAGCACTTGCAAAGTATGTGCGAGGCCCCAGGTTCAACCTCCAAGTACCCCTGAACACACACACAAAACAAAAACAAAAACAAAACAAAAACAAAAAAACCTAACTAGCACAAGCCTCAATGGACACTTAGACTGTTCATATTTTTTTTTGCTAAACATTTCCTCACTGATTACTACATAGCAGTTGTTGCATAATTTTGAGAGTGAGTCTGTTGGATCAAATTCTAACAGAGGAATTACAATGGTCACAGGCTATGTGCAATTTGCTTTTCAGTTTTACATACTGAGAAACTTCCAACGAAAAAATCTTTCCAATCGAAACTCCCGCCAACAATATGTAAGAATGTTTCTGTACACCCTGCCAACCCTGGATAACATCAAACTTAATATTTCACTCTTGAGGAAAGCTGAGTATTTCTTTGTATGAAGTGTTACCATGTTGCCTTTACACACTTCGGGTAGAGCTGATTTTTTTCTTGATTTGTAAGGGTTCTTTGCATTTACGGAAAATTGGCCCTTTTTCTTAGGTTGTTGTTGTTGTTGTTAGGTGCCGTTGAGTTGGTATCCGATTCATAGCGACCCTCATAGGGTTTTCAATGACTGTTTCGGGATTGCCTTGAGAATGGATTGCCAGGTCCTTCTCCCATTTTTGCAGTGATGGGAATTGAACTCGGGACCTCAGAGACTGCAGTGCAGCGCTCTACCAACTGAGCTAAATCCCAGTCCCTTTTCTTAAGTGGTACAAATATATTCTTCCCACTTTGTTGATTTTTAAAAACTTCATTTATTATTATTTGTTTTTTAAAATATTTTAAATTTTGGATGGTCATATGGATATAACTTATCTTTGTATGCTCAGGAAGATTTATCCACTCTAAAATTATTAAAAACAAAATATATACCCATTTTCTTCCAGTATGTATGTGATTTAATTATTATTTAAATCCTAGGTCCAATTCTTTTCTTTTCTTTTTTTTTTTTTGGCCTAAAGAATGAGGTAATAGACATCTTAGTTTTTCTCCTGCCCCAATCATCAGTGAGTTACTCCTATCTTTTAATATAATTAAACCTTTTGCCTAACTTGAAATCAAATTAGTAACACTGAGTTCCCATATAAGTTTATTCCTATACTTTTCTAATGTATGAGTTGGATGTGCACAACTGTAATCAATCACATTATATACAGCTTTGAGTCTTGTATGTTCTACTCCGTATCATGCTGGATCCTTTCCCCAGGCTTTTCTGAAGTCCATATAACTACTATGTTCGTGGCCTGCAGCCATAGCACTATGACCTCTGATCCCGTCAGATCTTAGAAGCTAAGCAGGGTTGGACCTGGTTAGTCCTTGGATGGGAGACCGCCTGGGAACACCAGGTGCTGTAGGCTTGGGAGACGGACCCAGCAACCCACTCCCAAAACAATCAGCAATTGAAAACCCTGCACTAATATAGTGCCAGGCATGGCACAGTGTTAGGTAGTGTTTTCATTCTGTTGTACACAGGGTCGTTGTGAGTCAGACCCAACCCAATGGCACCTAACAACAATAACAATACTGACAGATAGACAGATAGAGCAGCAGTACCTCAGCACTCATCCACAGTCAGTTCTGGAAGGCTGGTAGGGTGCTAATCAGTTCAAGTGCTGAGCACATTTTTGTAAGGAGAAATAATTCAAACATAAGTATATGTTCCGGCACCACATTGAATGGTTAATTCAGAAACACGTATGCCACTCACATACTTAGCAATAAATTCTTTCTAATGTTAATATTTATTTACTTATGTATTTCTGAGGGCTGGGATTTAGCTCAGTTGGTAGAGTGCTGCGCTGCAGTCTCTGAGGACCCGAGTTCAATTCCCAGCACCACAAAAATGGGAGAAGGGCCTGGCAATCCACTCCCAAGGCAATCCCGAAACAGTCAGCCATTGAAAACACTATGAGGGTCGCTATGAGTCAGATAACGACTCGATGGCACCTAACAACAACAACAAATATTTCTGAAGTACTTGGGGGTTGAATTCAGGGCCTCACATATACTTTGCAACCACTCTACAACCGGGCTGCACCCCCAATCTAATTTTTATTTTGAGCCAGGGCCTTGCTAAGTTATGCAGGCTGTCTATGGCCTCAAATTCACGATCCTCCTGCCTCTGCCTCCCAAGTCACAGGGATCATAAGAGGGTGCCACCACGACAAGCTTTTTATTTACTTATTATTTATTTATTGTTGTAGTTGGGGGTTGAACCCAGGGCTCACATATGCTTTGCAAGGGCTCTACCACTGGGCTGCACCCCTAGCTCCTTTTCCCCTTTTTATTTTGAGAGAATCTCGCCAAGTTGCGCAAGCAGCCTCTGGCCTCAAACTCGAGATCCTTTTGCTCTGGCTCCTGAGTCACTGGGATGACAGGTGCGCACCACTGTGCCTGGCTAAGTCCTTTTTAAAACTCAATTGTTGTCCCTGCTGTTTTCCTCTTTCACTTTCAGCACTAGAGAGTTTCCTGGGTGCCGCATTGACTGCAATGTAAAGATACATAAAAAAAAACCCTGTGGGATCATGAACATGGCACTAGGCCAGGTCTTTACTCCTTGGATGTGCAAAGCGACGCTTTCCCCAGGAAGCATCGCGGGCAAGCACGGCGTCTCATACAGGTTTCAGCGTGGTGGTCAAGCGCTGGACAAGTCTCCGAGGGCTGAACCAGAATCCTCTTGAAAACACTGGTCGAGGAACACAATGTTTCACCCCGGAGCAGTTCAAGTGCCGAGGTACCACTGTGTGTGCGCGCGTGCACATGCGCACGTGTGCACATTTCTGCGGTTCTGGGGATTGGACCCAGGACTGTGCGTAGGCTAGGCAAGGGCTCTACCACGGAGCTACACCCCCAGTCCGCTCCTTTTTAAAATGAAGCTACTTTAATAGTACTACCCAGAGGTCTTTGTGAGACACCCACGATTTTTTTCCCATGCATGTTAAGGGTGCACTTTATCACTGATCTGTACTCCGGCCCTGAGATGGCTGGACCTCACCCTACGGAAGTCTGAGCATGGGCACACGAAGTCAACAGGAAACAATAAAACCCCATACCACCCAGGACCCAATCTGGCCCCTGAGTCGGGATTATAAATTTAGTGCCTCCTGTTAAAGGGGTACACACCTGGCTTCATGCTAGTTCCAAAGTTTAATATCTGAACCAGCTATTTAATTTTATTTGAGACAGGATCTTGCTACGTAGTCTGGCATGGCCTGGGGCGCCCGATCCTCCCATGTCAGTCACCTGAGAGCTGGGATCACACGCATGCACGACCACGCCTCGCTAACCAGAGTTTTTAAAAATCTGATTTAACACAGTTGGCTTTGGTAAGTTCAGTAGTCCTTATACTTTTCATGAGAAATCTAACTTTCATTAAGTCATCACGTGAGTGGAAAACCGAGCTGTTACTTGTGGGGGATGTTTTGGGTGCAGCGAGCCATTAGAATCTAGAATTCACACCAGGGAGCGGGAACGTTCATAAACTCTGCTGACCCAGGCTAAGTACTCTCGTCTGAAATGTTCGGCACCACAATTGCTCCAGACTTTGGAGTTTTTTGGATTTTGGAGCATCTGTGTGGACTTCTCTGGTTCAGCACTCCTAATCTGAAAATGTCAAATTTCATATACTCTAAAAATCTTTAACTTTTTTTTTTGGGGGGGCGGTTTGCTGCAAGTAAAACCCAAGGCCTCACACATGCTAAGCACATACTATACCACTGAGCTACAACCTCAGCCCCCAAACCCTTAACTTTCGGGTGCCTAAAATGTTTTGGATGTTAGAGCCAGGCAGAATGGCACACGCCTGTTAATCCTAGCGACTAGAGAGGCTGAAGCAGGAGGATCATGAGTTCGAGCCCAGAGGCAGCCTGTGCAACATAGCAAGCACCTATCTCAAAATGAGAAAAGGCACTGTGGAGCGTGATGAGGTGGCGCACACCTGTCATCTTTGCAACCCAGGAGGCCAAGGGAGGAGGATTCCAAGTTCGAGGCCAGAGACAGCCTGCGAACTTAGTCATGGCTCCAAAATAAAAAGTTAAAAAATGGGCTGGGGGTGCAGCTCAAAGGTAGAGCATTTGCATAACAGGTGTGAGGCCCTAGGTTCAACCCTTCAGTCCTGTAAGAGAAGAAAAAAAAAAAAGGGGGAGAGACTAGGGGTGCAGCTCAGTGGTGGAGCGCTTGCCTAACGTGTGAGGTCCTGGGTTCGATCCTTTGTACTGAAAATAAAAAGGTTTGGTTTTTTTTTTTTTTTTTGGATGTTGGAACATTTTAGATTTTCAGATCAGGGATGCTCAGCTGGTGTCAAGTCCTTGATTTCTGAGGCACTGTCAGGTAAGAAAGAGACAATGCAAGGCAACCCCGATTTTACAAGCATGCATAATATTAAGTATCAAAACTCATAGCGTGCAACCGACGGAACTCAGTACGCCTTGGATTTCACCGCAGAAGACACGCCCTGGCAGGACCTGTCCTTTCTCATCTCAGCTCGGGTGGAGCTACCAGGTGCCAACTTGTTAACTATGCCCTGTGCTTACTCTCTGGCCCCCAGACCACGTGACACGGCCCCCACTAGGGAAAGACGGACCCTTTCCACTCGAGGGAGCTCACAAACCAAGGCTCAGGGGTCACTGTGATTTTTTCAAGCAACATTTTGCCTAAGAGCTCTTGGGATTTTTATTTACATCCTGGGCTGGCCGGGCAGGTTCTTTTTCCAAACTGTCTCATGACATGACGTTTGGAGGTGAAATGTGCCCCCCGCCCCCGCAGGACCACACTCACCTCTCTTTCTCTGCGAAATCATTTTGCAGCTTCTGTTCCTTCTCCAGAGCGATCGTCTCGGCCTGGGTCTTCAGTGTCTGCTCGTATTCTCGGATTTTCTCTTTAAGTGCTTTTATCGTAACCTCTGCAGAAAGAAAGATGGAAAGTCAAACCGACGGCGAAGGTAGCAGTTCGGCGCGGCTGTGTGAACCGGGCTTTCGTAACCCGGCTGGATCGGCCTGTTTTAAACTTGAGCTCGTCCGCGCCGACACAAAATCAATGGTTACGAGTCCCTTCGGAGACCTTTTACTCCCTCAATGTTAAATTGAACTTGCTGCGCTCAAGTTGAGGAGGATCAATGGATTTTGCTGGGAAGGAGCGCTATGGTTGGTGCAGCCCGCTGAAAACAATGGGGGATATCGCCGTAAGATACCACATCATCTCATTGATTAGTCTTAAATTAGTCCTCCACGGCAGGAAGATTATTAATAAAGTTTTAGTGTGGGTTTAAGGACTTTCTCATAGAGAGAGCAGTTCGTCAGGCTGGGCATGTTTTGCAAGTGGGTCAGACAAATCTACAGACCTCGCTGGCCACCCAGGCAGCTTTGCAGTTTGCCACAGGACAGAAAGTGTGGGGCGCTCAGAGGCTGGGTGTCCTCTGCTCAGCTGGGGGTCCCGCTGGAGCCTGGGTGCCTGGGGACCCTCTGCCGAGGCCAGAGGCGCTGGTGGACGTGGGCTCATTGTGCAGGACAGAAGGTGTGGGCTTGGGGGAAGATGTTCAGGTGGCCGGCGCAGCTGCACTGGGCCATGATGGAGCCCTACGGCACTGTGTGGGAAAGGGTCCCTCAGGAAGCAGGGCACCCCCAGAAAGCCCAGGCCAGGGGGCTCTCAGGAGCAACTGCCCCACCCACTGTACATTTACAGCAGTCACTTCAACTGCCCACAGTGGGACATCAAAGCAGGCACAAAGCATGAGGCAGCCCCCACTCAGACTGTGGTTGCCCTGGGGCTCCACCCGCACTGTCTTGCGGACACCCCCGCCCACTCTTCGCTCACTGTGGCACCAGGCCAGGAGTGGAGCTCCTGGGGATGAGGACCTGCAGCCCAGGCAGCCCTCTCTTCCCAGGCCAGGCTGTGTTTCTTTGCGTTCCCGGCACCTGACACAGGTGGGTGCTCAGCAAGGGTCGGGGTGGGAACAAATGGGAGAGCAGGGCCTGACAGGCCAGGGTGAGGCCAGGCAGGGCTTGTGGCTTTGGGGCTCCAGCTCCTTGCAAAGCTGCCTGCCAGGTGTCCACATCACACGTTTTCCCATGGACACCTGCAGGTCCAGGTGCAAGCATGGACACGTGGCACGCAACATCACATGGCTTGGTGGATAAAAGGTAAGGGCTCTCTCTTTTTGGTTGATTCTTGAGATAGGATCTTGCTACGTGTTCCAGGCTGGGCTTAAGCTCGCTATGTAGCCCAGGCTGGCCTTGAACCCACAATGATCCTCCTGCTTTGGCATCCGAGTGTTGGGATCGCAGGTGTGTGCCACCATGCCCAGTTGCTAAGAGTCTGTCGTCAAGCTGGGCGTGGTGGTGCACGCCTGTCATCCCAGCAGCTTGGGAGGCGGAGGCAGGAGGATCGCAAGTTCAAGACCAGACGCAGTCTGCATAACTTAGCGAGACCCTGTCTCAAAAAGTAAAAAAATGGACTGGAGGTGCAGCTCAGTGGTCCAGCACTTGCAAAGCATGCAGGTGGGAGGCCCTGGTTTCAACCCCGAGTACTGCAAAAAAAAAAAAAAAAAAAAAAGAGTCTGCCATCCATCTCTCCTTCCTTCTTCCCTTCCTCCCCCCCCCCCTTTTTTTGTAGTATGGGGTGGGGGTTGTTGAACTCAGGGCCTCACACATGCTAGGCAAGCACTCTCCCACTGAGCTGCGACCCCAGCTCCCTTTTTATTTTGACACCCGATCTCTCTTGAGTTATGTAGGCTGCCTCTGGTCTCGAACCTGCGAGTGTCCTGTCTCGACCTCCTGAGTGACTTGGATTACAGGCCGGCACCACCAAGCCCAGCCTCTGTTTACTCATCTTTAACGGGAAGCGGGGGAGGTTGCAGCACATGATTCAGAAATTCCTTCCCTGCTCTAACTTCTTCAGGGCCTATGCTGGTGCGGTGACAATGGAAGCAAGTGACATGCACTTGCACCCCTCCCGTTTATGACTGTCGGGCTAGGAAGAGGAAGAGAAAAAAATGAAGCTTTTCTGGAGACTGGGAAAACCTGGTACCAACACAAGAAGTGGAGATCTCGGGCAGAAGAACACTGATGAGGAAACCGCTGGTACTGACTGATGGCTGAGTGCCTTCCGCGCCACACTCATTCAATCCCGGACCAACCTACGCGGGAAGCAGGGGAGCTGCCCCGCAGCCGATGGCGTGGCACGATTACCTGTCTGAGGCTGCACGCTCTGCTAATGGCAACCCAGGGATGTGAACTAGGTCTGCCTGCCTCCGGGGCCTCCGCTCTCAGGTCTCGGACTGTGTGTTTCATTTTACAAAGCCCACCCAAGAGGCCTGAGTGGGGACGCCGTTCCATGCTCAGGTAGTTTCCAATATGCAAGCGTTTCCAATATGCAAGCGGCCCAGCAGCCAGCAGGGCAGGGCAGAAGGAGGGAGGGGCTTGCCTCAAGGGCCCTGTGCATCCCATCTGCACCATGTTCCAACAGACAACAGCAAACCCAATAGAAACAACTTAGATGCCGGAGGTCTCAGGAGGAAAAAATAAATAGGACAGTTTCCCTAGGCAGTGTCTCTACGCACCCCAGACATGTGTGCGCACAAGTGATTTTTCACCTGGGTGCTGCGGTGAGTTTGAAACAAACAGGTCCTACTGGCAGTTGCCATGGAAGGCTGTTATAGGAGAGGAGGTCTGGAAGGCTCTCAGCTCAGTGAGCCCAACGCCAAACTTTCAAATAGGACCAAGCTGCCCTTTCAGGTCCCCAAAGACTCAGTATGCTGTCTGGGGAGCCAGACTGAGTGAGGTGGGGTCTGATTGGCTCTGTTGTTGTTAGGTGCTGTCCAGTGGGGTCTGCCTCATAGCAACCCTGTGTACAACAGAACGAGAGACTCCCCGACACTGTGCCATGCCCGGCACTGTGTCAGGGCTTCTCTGCTATTCATAGGGCTTTCAATGGCTGACTGCTTTGGGATTGTTTTGGGAGAGGGCTGCCAGGTCCTTCTCCCATTTTTTGCGGTGCTGGGGATTGGACCCAGGGCCTCAAGAGTGCGCAGAGCAGCACTCTACCAACAGAGCTAACCCCAGCCAAATTGGCTGCAGCTCCCCCAATTTCCAGCACTCCACCTGCAGCTCCAGCAAGGAGGCCCAACGGATGCCTGAAGGGGATGTGTCCAGAGACGCCCAACGGGGGGACCATGGGGCCTGCTGCCCTCATAGCCTAGGCCTACCTGAGCATTTGGCTCTTCCCACCTCTTCCCAGTCTCTTTTTGTAACTCCCCATGGACAATGCTTCCTCCTGGTCTCTCTCTAACATTCTCAAAGCCAAAGGCTGTTTCCACAATGCCCACTCTTGCCACTCCTCATGGGCCCTCTAAGCAGGTTAAACAGAAGGCTGTGCGGAAGTCACAGTGGCCCACACCTACAATCCCAGCACTCAGGAGGCAGAGGCAGGAGGATCAATGCAAGTTGCAGGCCAGCCTAGACTACATCGTGACTGTGTCCCAAGAAAAAATAATAAATAACAAGTTGGGCGTGGTGCCACATGCCTATCATTTTAGTGACTTGGAAGGCAGAGGCAGGAGGATCTCAAGTTTGAGGGCACAGGCAGCCTGCGTAACTTAGCAAGAGCCTGTCTCAAAATAAAAAGTAAAAAAAAAAAAAAAAAAGGCCTGGGGTGCAGCAAAGCATGCAAGTGCGAAGCCCTAGGTTCAATCCCCCTGGACTGTAAAAAAACAAAACAAAACAAAACAAAAAAACAAAAGAAAAAGAAAAAGAAGTAAAAGAAAAGATAAAAAGAAAAGAAAAAAGAAAAGAAAAGAGGGCTACATGGAGGAGGTAGCCAACTAACTGCCTCTCCTGTGGGCTAAATTCCTAACCCATATCCCCACAGAAAAACCCACAGGCTGGACTGTGACTTGGATTTGGCCAAACCCTTGTAGCTACTGTCAGAAGAAACCGTGCCTTCCCTCAACACAAGGAAGCTAGGAGGCTCCAGGGTTCCCAACACACCTGGGTTTCAGGCACAGGTGAGACTTCTTTGTTCCACCCTGGCAGGAAAAGCCAGGCCACCTTTGCCCTCTGTGCCTATTGGGTGCTGTTTTCTTTCAAGCGCTTGGGTAATGACTGGGCGAGGCGGCCAAGGGAGGAAAGGTGCGGAACTCCGGCTGCAAGCGAGCATCTTGTCTGGAGCCTTAATGGATCGGTGGCAATTACTGAATGACTTTGAGTGTGTGACCCTTTGATCATGAGTTGGCTCTCTGACAGGTGTCGCCCGGAGGCAACGGCACCAGCTTTTAAAAGGGAGGCAACGGCACCGGCTTTTAAAAGGCAGATCCTATCACGTGATGATACAGGAAGAATTTTCAAAGACTCCCGGTCACCCTGTCTGAGGGCACTGACATCATATGGAGTTATTGTGCGGAGGAGAAGTTTGACTCCTAGGTAACTAAGTGTTATCATTATCTGTCTTTAACGATTCTACTGGTTGCCCCACCCTGGCTTCATGGCGGGGATAACAATTAGAGCTAGTCCTGACAGCATGGGGAAGGCAATTAAAGGAAAAAAGACAGACAAGAAAGAGAAAGAAAGGGAAAGAAAGAAAAGAAAAGAAAGAAAAGAAAAGAGGGAGGAAGAAAGAGAGAAAAGAAGGCAGGAGGCACATCGAGGCCCGCATTTCGCACCAACCTTGATTCTTCACTTCGGCAAATTCCTTGTTGTACTCCTCCAGCGTTTCTCTGAGTTTCTGGTTCTCTGTTTCGATGTCGTGCAAGCGTTGCACTTTCATCTGCAGCTGCTGCCCCAGGTCCAAGGCTGGCACGGGATCTGCACGACAGGACGCCACACGTCAGCCCACTCTGGACGCAGACACTCGCCCGCCCAGGCAGAGGCTCCAAGCAGGGCTGGCCTCCCGGCACCTGCAGTGTCGCCTCCCGAGGGGTCCCCTGGGCCCTGGGGACCTCAGGCCGGCTGGGGATGGTGTCTCTGCTGCTTGGCAGAGAAAGAACCCAGCCCGGGAGCCTCGACACGTGGAAACGGGGTGGGAAGAGTATGGTATTTGCCAACTGTCTGGCATGGTGCCGCGCCTTCCTGGTTTTCCCTTTGATCTGATTAGGAAGAGGAACATCTGTGGGCGGAGGGCAAATCCGCCTGACGCCCAGACCCGAGCCTGGAGGACGGCATCGCACAAATCACAGAATACCGGGAGAGGCATTTTCTCATTGGATTCTCCCCATGACACTGGGACAGATGCGTGCGACAGAGGAGACACGGAAGGGCGGCAGAGGGATTTGCCCAGGTCTCCCTGTTGCGTTAGCGGGTGTGGAGGCGGTGGCCCAGGGCCTGCTGGCTCCACGTGACTGTTGTTGATGGCACGCAAAGCCAGTGGGTGAGAGAAGGAAAGATCCTCAGGCTTTGTAAGGAGCCACCTTATTTCAGGGAAGCCCAGCTGGGAAACCAGCACCATTCCTGGTCTAGGCCAGCGTCTGACCAGCCAGGAGGCCACCAAGCTCCTGGTTATAACGCACAGAGCAGGAGAGCATCTAGGCTGGCCCCGTGAGGTCTGATGGCCAACAGAGTGTGGTGTGTATCATTGTTGTTGTTAGGTGCCGTCGAGTCGGTATCCAACTCATGGCGACCCTCATAGGGTTTTCAATGGCTGACTGTTTTGGGATTGCCTTGGGAGTGGATTGCCAGGCCCTTCTCCCATTTTTGCAGTGCTGGGAATTGAAATCGGGACCTCAGAGACTGCAGCGCAGCGCTCTACCAACTGAGCCAAATCCCAGCCCTGATGGTGTGTGTCATTAGATTTACCAGTACTGGATTTTGTTTTTTTTTTTTTTTTTTTTTGGTGGTACTTCGAGATTGAGCCCAGGGCCTTGCACACGCTTTGCAAGCGCTCTACCACTGGGCTGCACCCCCAGCCCATTTTTTATTTTTTTATCTTGAGACAGGGTCGCCCTAAATTGCACAGGGAGCCTCTGGCCTTGAACCTGCGATCGATCCTCCTGCCTCTGCCTCCCGTCGCTGGATGACGGGTGTGAGCTGCTGTGCCCTGCTAACACTGGACTTTAATCCAAAGCTGTCGACTGCAGATATGCGATTTACAAGCCTGCTGCTTGGGCTCTGGCTTTCCCACGCGTTCTGTGCAGGATGGACAGATTAAGCATCCGTCTGCCTCAGTTCCACCTTCGTCTTTCCTTCTGTTTCCTAAGAGGCGATTATAATCCACCTGCTGGGCACTGGCGGAGCTCTCCTTTGGGAATTCTTGGCCTCCGCCAGAGCAGGAGAGAACCCGAGTTCACGGGGTTTAGAAACATTATGGACTGTGTTTCTGGCGTGGGCGCCAGCCTCACTTGGGAGATGGCTGCGGAGATTTAGTCTCCTGCCGAGGAATGCTAAACACCGCGCCAGGCGGATCAACAGGGGTATATATTCAAGAGCTCACTTAATTTTCCAATGCCAGAGTCATTAATTTTTCAGACCACCCTTGGTTCCTGGAAACGAGGGCCAGGGCTACCAGGGCTCAGCGAAGGCGTCCGCCAGGAGCCGGGAGCTCTCGGAGATGCCTGTGTCTTGGCAGCTGTTACAGTGGGGTGGGTCGGGGCAGCCTGCAGACCCTGAACGCCAGGGTTTAACACTGACGCTGTCCATCACGTGGACGCCTGGCCTGCTGGACAGCTATCCTGCCTGTTTATACAGCCCCTGTCGCCATCTCCTTCTCGTTGATGGCTTTTCATTATTATTTTAATCAGCACTAAAATATTTATGTTAAATTAGATTTCTAAAGCTATTTTGGGCAGATGGTTCCTCTAAGCAGGAGTGGTAAGAACAAGAAAAATGGCATTCTCGGGACATTCCAGGTGCAGTTTTTTTTTTTTTTTTTTTTCTTTTTAAATTTCAGGATCTTCCCAGGAAACCTGTCTGACCCCTTTCCTCCCTCCGTGGTTTCATGCTGTGCAAATGGACTAAAGGAAATGAGCGACATGCCCACAGCCTCCTTCACAGAGAACCACAATTTGAACTTGACGTGGAGGTCAGGATAGCAGAGCCAGGAGGAGGAACCATGGCACATGTACAAAACTCTACAGGCACTCACAGGTGGTGGCTGACCAGCTCGACCACTAGTGCTCATCTGATTTTTCAAGAACTAAGCTGGTATTAGGCTGGGATTTAGCTCAGTTGGTAGAGCGCCACTCTGTAGTCTCCGAGGTCCCGAGTTCAATTCCCAGCATTGCAAAACTGGGAGAAGGACGTGGTGATCCACTCCCCAGGCAATCCCGAATCAGCCACTGAAAACCCTATGAGGGTTGCTATGAGTTGGATACCGACTCGATGGAACCTAACAACAACAACAACAACAACAACAACAAGCTGGTATTCTCCATTCCATCTCTAAAATTCCTGTCCACATTCCAGCCCATTCTGTTTAAAAGGCCAGGACCCACTATGTCTGCTTTGGATGAAAAAAAAAAAAAAGAAAAAAGAAAAAAGAAAAAAGAAAATAGCTTCCCTCATGCAATTGAGCCAAGGCATCCAGTGGCATATGAAAATAACAGGCACATGATCAAGAGAATAGTAACAAGGCCTTTAGACTAACTTTCAGAATGTTATGCTGCAAAGGAAAATTCTGGAAACCTTCTAATTACTCCTTATGGCAGCCATATTTAATTTTACACTATTAAAGGTTAACGCCGTAACTGGTCACAAAATGGGGAATGAGCTGAGCGTTCAAATATCTCAGTGCGTTTTACTTCCAACTTTACTCGGGTGCCGCGGGATGACCGAATCCCCGCAGCCTTTGAGTATTGTTCGGGGATGTGTAAGAGGCATTGCTGAAGTACCTCGTAGGCTTAATTTTTATTACTTGTATTAAAGGAACAGCTAATTACCGCATGACAATATAATGGCTCTAGCATGTTTGGGCTGGAGACCAAAACAATGAATTTCCCTGTGCCAAACCCCAACCTGCATGTTAATCTGGGGAAATCATAGCTTTTTGTTTTGTTAATGATTTCCAATGCCATTTAAACCCCACACAAGCACAGTGAGGTCTTAGGCTGCATGAAACCGCCCATCTCGGCAGCGTAATTAGGGAATGTCTGGAAGAGGCGGAGAACACCCACATGTGTGGAAGAGGAACCCACAGAGTCCTGTAACTTGTCTTCCCACCTTCTGCAAACCCGCATTCTGCCCTACCAGCGCCAGCCACCCAACTCGACAAACCTGTAACGTGTTTTACGATCGTCTAATAGTTAATTCCTCAAACAGGCTTGGGGCTGTTATTTAGCTCCTTATGCAAAACAGGAGTCTAGGGACACAATTGCAATAAACAACAACATTGTCACCTGCATTTACTCAGCGCCTTTTGCTGAGTACAGGTAGCTATCTCATTAATGCCACCCATCGCAGCAGTGGCTGGGGAAGGGCGATGTGCGGTATGTCGGGCACTGGCATTTCACCCAGGGACAGGGACAGGAGGGACGCTGGCCAGGAAAACAGGCATGCAAAACTCCAACTAAGAATGCTGCTTCCGTTGGGTGTGGTGGTGCAGCCTTTAATCCCAGTGACTCGGAAGGCAGAGGCAGGAGGATGGCAAGGTCAAGACCAGAGGCAGCCTGAGTAACTTAGAGAGACCCTGACTCAAAATAAAAGGTACAAAATGGGCTGGTGATACAGCTCCGTGGTAGAGCACTTGCAAAGCACACATAAGGCCCTGGGTAAAGTCCTTCAGTACAGAAGAAAAAA
>VMDO01000144.1:214035-273593 GCA_007922755.1 Pedetes capensis | reverse complement strand
GCAAAAGAGAACCAAACTGAAGTGCAGAGCTGAGAATGTAATGTCTGAAATGAGTTTGAGTTCAATGCTACTGTAAGAACAGGGCTCTCTTGCAAGATGAGCTGCTGGGGCTTGAGGAGAAAATTGCAGTACTTCAAACCGCAAAAAGGGTTTGTTGGTTTTCTACTGGCAGAAGTATTTAAGAGTTTTAAGCTTAAAGATGAGCTCTACAGTTTCTTTTTAAAAAAGCTAAGTGCTCCAAATTAGCTACCCTGTTCTTTGATTGCAAATGACTGTCATATCAGTAATGTGCTGCCTGACATTTTTGAAAAAAATAAATAAACATAATCTCTGTCTTTCAAGTAAATGTGATACTTTTAAATACTCAGAAAAAAATCTGCTTCCTGGAAGAAACTTGTGCTATCGGGACAACATTCTGAAAATGGGTATTTGGAAATGCTCCCAATCATCATATATACTATGGAGAAAGACAACATATTCCATAAATATGTTTCGGTGCCCCATATCATCAAATGGGGGATGTAGCATAATGGTTTAGAGTGTGGGTCAGACTGTGTGTGTTTAAATCGTACCTCTGCCACTTACTAGCTGTGCAACCTTGCACAAGTTGCTTAACTTCTCTGTACCTTAGTTTCTTCATCAATAAGTATAATAACTGTGTCTACATCATGAGGCTGTTGTAATGATGAACTTACAAACCTACCAAGCACAGAATTAACAATAAATGTTGCCATTATTTATCAACCCGAACCTGATTAAATATCTGCCAAAAGAATGTTACAAATTGGTTGCTAATAAAATAGAAAAAAAATAATTTCTGACTAGTCACCAAGAAAAATTGATTATCAGGGAAAATGAAAATTGGCTGAGTTTCAACAGATAGCCTTTACTAACTAGCATACAGGTTTTAAAAATAGTAATAAAGTTTTTGCAAGGATAATCAATAACAACAGTACCTCTATGGCTTGAATCTAGAAGATATGATTCAAAAATACAGTGAATATTTAAATTTAAAAATATTATAGTAAAAGACACATTGTCATTAATCCCCCTCAAAGTACTCTCCCTGGCTTCGAACACACCTGTCCCACCATTCTTGTCCACTTCCTGAAGCAGTTCTAGAAATCCTCTTTCATGAGTGTCTAAAATTTAGTACAGCTGTTGTGACTGCTTTTGGCTGCTTCAATGTCCTGAACTGATCCAAAACGTGTACCTTTCATGGTCACTCTGACTTTAGAGAAGAGCCAGAAGTCACACGTTGCCTAATTCAGTGAATGAAGTGGATGAGGACACACCATAATATTTCTGTATGATAGAAATGGCTATATGAGAAGCAATGTGTGACATGGAGTGCTTCACGATGGAGGATGAAACTAAAAGACTCTCAGGAAAGGGGACTTCCAGAATTGCTTCAGAAAGTGGCAGCAATGATAGGACAGGTGCGTGTAAAGTCAGGGCACTCATGGCAACGTGTCTTTTCCTACAAATGAATTGTTAAAAATTTAAACAGTCACTGTATTTTTTGCTTACACCTTGTATGTCTATTTGCAAGCTCTCTCTTCTAGCCATTTACAACAGTGAGTAAAACTAAGTACCAACATTAACAAAGCTTGGGAACTTCTATTTCTAGCCACGACAGAGTCACTGGTACTGGACTTGTCTTCTCGTCATAAACATCTAAAACATGGGGCAAAACATATGAAATAATCGCTTATCGACATTGGGCAACTGGCTGAGCAAGACTGAGATTCGTGAGTGAGGAGAAGTAAAAGAAATGAACATTCAGATCACCTTGACGTTTTGGACAGCTGTTCAGGGAAGCAGGAACCCCAAGGAGATCACAAGATGACCAACCTGGATTGAGAAGACAGAAGACTGGGAGGTAGTGATGTGAGGATTTGCAGGGCAGAGCACTGAAAAGAAGGGACATGTACAGAGAAAGAGCTACAAAAATCTGCTGCTGCTGCTGCTGTTGTTGTGGGCCATCAAATGGGATCCAACTCATTGTGACCCTATATACAACAGAACAAAACACTCCGTGACTCTGTGTCAGGCATAAGATCTTTCTTTATGTAGAGGGGGAAATCCCGAGTCTGTAACTAAAAGCTAAGGGGTACAGAATCTGAGGGATGAGAGACTTTTGAGTTGCAACCAGCCAGAGAGGAGAGACTCGTTGTAGAGCAAGGGTATTCAGTAAAGACATCAGAGGGCCTCTCTAGAGTGAAGGGCTAACTGTCCAGAACCACCACGAAAAGGTAAAAACAAGTCTCACAATGATCAAGCGGATTGGCAATTACTTTACCTAGCACCCAAACAAACTTCAACACTCTCAAGACAGCAAAATCCAGACAATTAATATGCATGATGTCCAACATCCTACCAAAAATTACTAGATACACAAAGCTGCAGGAAATGGGGAGGGGGAAGAACAGTTAATTAAAAAAGAACTATAAATGATGAGAGAGAATGAAACTAGCAAACACTAAGACAGTTATTGCAAGAATGATCAAGGATTAAAAGTGTGAACACAGTAAGGAGAGAACTAGCACAAATAGAAGAAGATGGAATTCTAATCCTTAAAATACAGTATTTGAAATAAAAAAAAACCTCACTAAACTGACTTAAAAACAGATGAGATACTGCAGGAGAAATTTAAAAAATGTGTAAATTCAAAGACAGTCATAGAAACCAGTAAGAAACATAAAAACATCAAGAAGCATAATATAATTACTTTAAAAAAGAATAAAAACTTAAAAGCCTAAAAGGTAAGAAAAGCTTAATTACATCAAGGGAAAGGAATATAAAAACAATTGGGGGTCTTTCACCAGAAACAGTCTTGAGATAAAAACAACAACAACAACAACAACAAAACAACAACAACAACAACAAAAAACCTACCAGTAATTTTATACCCAACACAAATATCATTTAATATCCTTTAAAAATGAGAACAAGGTAGAGATTTTTTTCCTTGCTGAACAAAAACTGACACAATTCATAGCCAGTGCATCTATACCATAAAAAAATGTTAAAAGAAATGCTATATACTGTAAGAAAATGATGCTAGGGGGAAATGGATTTACACAAAGACAAATACAATACTGGGAATAGTAAATATATGGGTAAAAATAGGCGCAGTGGTGCATGCCTATAATTCTAGCAACTCAGGAGGTGGAGGCAGGAGGATCACAAGTTCAAGGCCAAAGATAGCCTGTGTAACTTAGGAAGACCCTGTCTCTTGATAAAAAATAAAAAATGGGCTGGGGGAGCAGCCCAGTGTTGGAGCATTTTGTAAAGTATGTGCAAAGCCCTGGGTTCAACCTCCAAGTACTGCCAAATAAATAAATAAATAAACAAAAATAAAAACAGAAAAAAGAAACAAAAGATGGCTGATTATTTAAAGTACAAGTAGCAATAATATACTGTAGGGATATAACCTATGTAGGAATAAAACAAATAACAATAGACAAAGAATAAGATGGAGCAAATAGGTATATTGGAGAATTCTTATGTGTATGATTGGCAAAATATTATTTGAGGAAATGCTATGATAAGTTAAAGATGCATATTTCACATCCTAACCACTAAATTTAAAATAGTTCTAGCTCAAAAAATTTTAAATGAAATGATAATCAGACTTAATAAGTCTAATAATCTTTCCATACTGTATGCATATATGAAATTATACTGTGCCCCATAAATGTGTAAAAATATTGTTTAATAAAGAAAAATAACAGTTCTAGCCAATAAGATAAATGGTGACATCAAAATAAAATTAAAAAGTATTCAGGTGAGTACTTCCAAAACAGGTGAGACAAACAAAAAGAGAGATGGTAGATTTACAAATAGGTAAGACAGTAGACTTCACCATAATCTTATTCATAATTACATTAAATGTAAATGATCTAACATTCTAGTTAAGAGGCAGACATCAGACTGGATTTAAAAAGCTGGACATGGCTATTTATCAGAAATGCAACTTAAATATAAAGGCACAGGTGGGTTAAACAGTGAAAGGATAGAAAAAGATTTGACATGAAAACACTAACCAAAATCAAGCAGGAGTGCCTATGATAAAATTAGACAAAAGAAACTTTAGGACAAGAAATATCAGCAGGAATGAAGAGAATCACTATAAAAACTGCAAGAATCAAAGTATTAAGAAGATACAATAATCCTGAAGGTATCTACACCTCAAGAAAGATTCAGAATTCATAAATCAGAAACAGAATAGGAGAAAAACAAAAATCCACGATAATTGTTACTGATTTTAAAACTCTGTTCATGTTAGTACCCAGATTAGACATAAAATTATATTTTTTCCCCTGCAGTGCTGGGGATTGAACCTAGGGCCATGTAGCATGCTAGGCAAACACTCTACCACTAAGCTACATCTCTAGTCAAAAATCATTACGGGTACAAAAAACTCAAGGAACACTATCAACTGTGATGGCTGATGTGTGGAATGTCCCACTTGGGAGCTACAGAACACGTTCCCTTGGGGGCGGGGATCTCAGGGGTGTGGGTGAGGGGCTGATAGGGTGGCAAAGGCTGGAACGCAGGCCACTTCCTGGAGGCTGGGTCACCAGAGCTTACTGACATTGCCCATCAGGTGTGAGCAAAGGCTGATACATGCAAGGGTGGCCAAAGCCGCCTGCCTGCGTGGTGATGCTGAGGACGTCCCCAGGGATGGTGGGGCACTTGTGTGCACCCACGTGTGTTGTCTAGCATTCATGAGGCGCTTTAGAAGTCACCTGGGAGCTGGGCGCGGTGGCACATGCCTGTAATCCCAGTGGCTAGGGAGTTGGAGGCAGGAGGATCGCAAGTTTGAGACCACAGGTAGTCTGCGTAACTTCGCGAAACCCTGTCTCAAAAAGTAAAAAAATGGGCTGAGGGTGCAGCTCAGTGGTCCAGCACTTGCAGAACATGCAGGTGTGAGGCCCTGGGTTCAACCCCGGTACCACACACACACACACACACACACACACACACACACACACAGTCACCTGGGAGAGGACAGGCTTGGAGACAAGAGGCAGGGAGGGAAGGGAGTCATAGCAGGGGTGGAGGAGAGGGCCATGGAGGGGAGGTGGCTGTGACCAGGGCAGAACACTGCAGAGGCTGGAAGGTGTCACACGTGGGTCTTGTCCGGTGTGCTAGTGCTTGGAGCAGGAAGAAGGTATGAGACAGTGCCCATGGCGGGTGCAGGGGGCGTAAGGTTGGGGGGCTGCCTGGGGCTATCTACATGCTACGGTTAAACCACTCGCTCTGGTCCTCGGGGTCTTCAGTTCCACTCGGATGGTGACCTAGGAATCTAACACTGCCCTGTTGTGCAGCGAGGTACTGGAAGAGGCCAGGGTACATGGCGGGTCTTTGTGAGAGTCACTAGGCCGCCAAGCTGGCTTCAGATCCACCTGGGGCCATGGTGATAGGTGGGCTCGCGGTGAAGGGCTGCACGTCCCGTGAGAAGCCCCACCTCCCCTCCCTTTCCTGGGCAGTACTAGGGGGCTAAACCCGGGACCCTGCAAGTGCTGAACAAGTGCTCTGCCCCCGAGCTGCACTCCCAGCTCCTTTTTGATTTTGAGGCAAGGTCTCGCTAAGTTGCACAAGCTGCCCCTGGCCTCGAGCCTGAGATCCTCCTGCCTCATCCTCTCCAGGGCTGGGATCACAGGCGTGGCCACTGTGCCAGGCTCCTCCCCAACCTGAAGATGAAATCTCTGGAGGTTGAGACAGGGTCACTTGAGGCCCAAGCTGGCCTGGAACCTCCAATCCTCCTGCCTCAGCCTCGTAAGCTGCTGGGATGACAGGCGTGTGTGACGCACCTGGCTTAGTAAACCCAAGGCCCATGTTTGTACACGGGGCTCTGCAGGTGACGGGGCTGTCCCCTGCCACCAGCCCCGGGGATGAATGGGCCCCTTGTGAGCTCCGTCCCGGTGATGACGTCACGGCACGGCAGAAGCTACTTTCTGCCGGGGCACTCTAGGCTAATGTAATCATACGATTACATAATTAACCCAGCTGTCTCATTAAGAAAATCAACTGGAATTCAGGGCATAATTAGTCATCCAGCAATTAGCATGCTGATGAGCGACTGATGAAAAGCTGTCTAGATACCCAGCGCGCCAGGACCACCCCGGTCCCGGCTAAGGGCGCGCGCGCGTCTGCGCACCTCTGCGGCAGGCAGAGCGCGGAGGGATCCCCAAGTCTCACGCTTCACACTTCAGCACCACCAAGGGCCTGGGGTAGGGAGGGCTCCAGAGGGAAGGCCCAAAAAAGGACAGGGGCACGCAGAGGCTGGTGGCAGAAAGAAGGAGCCGGCGCCAACCTCCTTCCGCTTTCATTCTTTAAAATGTTTACAGCTAGTTTTTCACCTAAAGACGTATTGTGTGCAAGACAGAGACACTGATTGGACCCCAAATTTGCTTGCTAATGTCTTCAAGGAGAAAGCTGTCTCCTGTCTGGTTTCCAACCTTCTGAGCATTGGGGCAGAACGTAACGGTCCCTTGTGCCCTGCGATGGCTTCAGGATTAGCTCCAGGCTAGAGAGCCACAGGCCAGGCGGGAAGCAGCCAGACACCTCTCTGTACCCCAGGGGGCTTCAGCCCTCAGATGCAGCCCTGGGTCCCCTTTCCGTCCTGGTCTGGTGCCTACAGCTGATTCTTCATAGTGTGAATAAAAACGTCTTACGAAGGCAAAGTGGACCCAAACTGGGGAGCCTGCGTGTCTCTGGCCACTGAAGTCACCAGAGCACTCTGGAGGAGCCAGGGGCACTGGCCTGGTTTGCCAACCCCAGGACACCTGGAATACACGGACCGGACTCTCCTTCTGGAATCAGGCTGCCAAAGTCACGTTTCTATAGCCTTGGAGAATGGCACATCAGTTACGACCTTGGCTTGAACACCAAAGTCCTGACTACACCATCAGATTCTGTCCCTTTTCCCTAGGCATTGTGGCCTGAGTGAGGGGCAGAGAGAGAAGGAGGGAAAAAAATGGAAGGAACGGGGGTTTTCTAATTTTAACCTGTGCTGTGTCCTCACCAGAAAGGAACGGGCGCAAATGATCACTCTGCTATTCTGCTGCTGTGGAAGATCGCTGAAAGGCAGCTCTCAAAAAGGATATGCACTAGGAGGCCGTTCTCGGAAAGGATGGCGCTCCACTCTACTTCTGGGGTCCCACGCGCTAGGCTGGGGCGGAGAATTTCCACAAGAAGAGAGGTTCCTCAAATCCAACCCAGATTCCACCCAAGCACGTCCTGGAAACAGAATGGTCTGCACGGGGACCTTCTCCAGCCAGTTCGCCTTCAGGGATTCTGAAAGCCTGTGACAGGGACTTTGCGTAATCACAGGCTGGTATCTTAGGGAAATCAAGGGAGACAAGCCAGTCGTGACACCCTGGGCTCGAGCTGCGTTCGTTTCACGCGTCAGTGAATGTTTTGTATCGCTGGTCATGTGCTTCCTAAGACTTCAATCTTAAAATAAACGCTTCCAGTCCTTGTCTTTGTGTTTGAAGGGTTTGTGTCTGTAGGAACTGAAGTGCATCTGAGACAGAAGTAAAATATGACTCTCAGAAGAGGACCAGAGTAGTCAAGGACAGGATGAGCAACTCTTAAAGAGATTTTCCCAGGGAACTTTCTATAGCAGCAACACTCAGTCAGTGGCTGTACCAACTTGGAACCTTCTCTCCTGTCTGTCGTTGTGGTTAGGTGCTGCTGAGTCTGTATCTGACTCATAGTGACCCTATGTACAACAGGAGAAACACTACTGTCAGTGCTTCTCGGCTGTTCACAGGGTTTTCAGTGGTGGATTGATTTTTGGGAATGGGCTGCCCAGTCCTTCTCCCAGGAAGACAGCACCTGGTGTTCTCAGGCGGTCTCCCATCCAAGGACTAACCAGGCCCGATCCTGCTTAGCTTCTGAGATCTGGCGAGATCGGATGCCACAGGGCTACGGCTGCAGGCAATTCCTGTCTAGGAACTCTCTTCTTTATTTCTTCTTTTATTGATATTTTTTTTTGTGGTCCTTGGCAGTTGAACCCAAAGCCATGCACATACTTTAAAAGGGCTATTGCAGCGGGGTGTACCTTCAGCCCATTCATTTTTTGAGTCAGGGTCTCGCAAAGTTACGCAGGCTGACCCTGGCCTGGAACTCGCAATCCTCCTGCCTCTGCCTCCCAAGTTCCTAGGAATATAGGTGGGCGCCACCAGGCCCAGCTCTTCCTGTCTGGGAACTCCTAACAGACGGCTGTTACTGAACTGCTTCTGAGGCAGAGGCGTCACAGGCATGCTTTATGGAAATTTCTAAGTATCCTACGAATAGTCAAGTGACTATGCGCTTATCTATAATGCACTGCTGTTATTGTTGTTGTTGTTAGGTGCCGTCGAGTCTGTATCCGACTCATAGCGACCCTCTGTACAACAGGGGAAACACTATTGTCAGTGCTTCTCTGCTGTTCATAGGGTTTTCAATGGCAGATTGATTTTTGGGAGGGGGTTGCCAGGTCCTTCTCCCAAGCCTACAGCTTCTGGTGTTCCCAGGCGGTCTCCCATCTAGGTACTAAGCAGGCCCGACCCTGTTTAGCTTCCGAGATCTGACGAGATCAGATGCCACAGGGCTATAGCTGCAGGCATAATGCATTAATAAAGGCTATTTAGCAACTTAGATTCCAAGCTGATGATTTTACTGATTTATGCTGCCGCCTCCCAACTGTGGAAATAAATATGTACTCATTGTGAAAAATCTGAAAGTATCAAGAAGCGAGAGCAAGTCACCCACGCAAGGTTAACGAGTGGCAGATTATGCATACCATCATAGTTTTGCTCAGAATCCAGTAAAGTTCCATGGGGACTTCAAAGCTCTATGCAAGAGCCTTTAGGACGAGGTCATTCTAGAATATTCTCAGCAATCTGAGAGGGTCATACTTTAAGAACAAAGACATTGAGGCAGGTGCAGTTGCGCACACCTGTAATCCCAGAAATCTGGGAGGAGGAGGCAGGAGGATCAGGAGTTCAAGGCTAGAGGCAGCTTGTGTAACTTAACAAGACCCTGTCTCAAGAAAAAAAAAAAAAAAAAAGAACAAAAACAGGAAGGGGTCCGTGTTTTCACTCGTCTTCCTTTTAACTTTGTAAACCAGGTAAGAGCAGGTAAACGAAAATTGTTTTCCAGATGGGGTATTAACACCGCGCACAGGGGAGTCCTGAGACAGAACGGTTCTAACGCTCTCTCTCTCTCTCTTTTGTGGTACTTGGAGGGTTGAACCCCTGCAGCGAGGTGACCCTCCTCCATGCAGGCCTTGTACCCAGCGATTATTCACAGCACCGCTCTGAGACTGAAGTGTCAGGCCAGGACCTGTAGCCCATGGCCACCCGTGGCCTTGCCCTATTGGCTAGCTGAGCTCTGCGGGCCCGCGTCCTCCCCACGTGCCACCTCCCTCCTGCGCCGCCTCCCCACACGTGCTGTGCTGTGCACTCTGAGCAGAGATCTTCCTGGCCTCAGTCAGGCCCCCTTGCAGAGCAGCTGCCCCAGGACCCCTTCTATGCTCCTGTGGCCTGGCGGGCTTGGCCGGGCCCCGGTTATCACCCTCAGATTCAGTAACTGTTTCTCTGATGACTTTCGACGGCTCACGTTCCCAGCAGAGTCTCAGGTGCACGAGGGCAGGGACCTGGCTGGCTGCAGCTATGCCCTCGGCTCGGCCTCGTTCTGGACACACTGCGGGCGGCAGGGGTAGTGGTGGGTCCGAGGCACTGACTCTGCAACACCAGGGGGACAAGGGTCACGGCGGTTTGGAAGAAGACTGTAGTTTGGGTAAAGGAAGAAATTTCCAATGCAAGTACCTGGCCAGGCACAGGCCTATAATCCCAGCAATTCAGCAGGCGGAGGCAGGAGGATCATGAGTTGGAGACCAGAGGCAGCCTATGTAACTTAGTGAGACCCTGACTCAAGATAAAAAATAAAAAAGGGGGCCGGGGGTGCAGCTGGGTGGCAGGGAGCTTGCAAAATTATACATGCAGCCCTAGGTTCAAGTCCCAAGTACCACAAAAATAAGTACACAAATAAAAATAATGCAAAATTAAAAAAATAAAAAATATCGGAACAGCTGGGCACGGCGGTGCCCACCTATAATCCCAGCCCTGCGGAGGGGGAGGCAGGAGGATCGTGAGTTCCAGGATAGGGTGGCCTCCAGAGACCCTGGCTCAACCTCTCAAGATCTTGTCTCTGGGTGGGGGAGAAGCTTGGCGTGGTGGCCGCCATGCCTGTGATCCCAGCATTTGGGAGGCAGAGGCAGGAGGATTGCGAGTTCTAGGCCAGCCTGGGCAACACAGGGAGACCCTGTCTCAAAACAAACAAACAAACAAACAAACAAAATCTGAGAATACTCTCAAAATTAACCAGGGAATGAAGAGCCATCTGACGGCAGATGACAACAGAAAACACCAAGGTATTAACTACTTGAACTGTTGGGACAATTGACAGTTGGGGCAGTATCTACCAGGAAGGTGATCTGGAGGTAATGTTATTGGGATTTTGGATGTGGAGGAAGGAGGAGGAGGAGGAGCCAGGGACGGCTCACCTTTCTGTTCTCCATGGGCTGGCAGGGGGAATGGGTGGGGGTCAAGGAGATTTCATTTATCCAGCCAGGACGCCAGCAGGACCCCTGTAACACCGAACGCAGACGCCAGCCATCAAGCGCTGGCCACGACGCCCAAGGCCTCGGAAGCGCACGTGGCAGCTTGGTCAAGCCCCGCATGCTAAGTGCCGTATAAACATCTACGCAGCCGTGTAAGTCTTTACAGAGTGACGCTAAGTAAAACCAGAGATCGGAGAGCGATTAGACAGCTACAAGGCAATGAAAGATATGCTCGGTTCTGATGTGTCTAAGGGTCCCACGTCCTCGCCCTCCCTGGGAAGGAGCCACATCAGGAGCGCGACACAACATGAGCAATTAAGGCCAGAGAGCCGAACTCAGAGCGTGTTTCGAAGGAATGAGTTAAGTTACAGATTCACTTGACAAACATCTACGGAGTTTCTGCTACATAGCAGGCACCTGGGTGGACCCTGGGGAAATGACTGGGGACAGGGAACACTGTCTCAGTCTTTCTGCCACAGAGGACACAGTCGCCAAGTGCAGTCGTGTGTGTTCCCAGTGGGAACATAGTTGTGATAACCTGTCCTGCTTATTGAGAGAACTGAGCTGCTGTCTCCCGTGGCTGGAACTTCACACCCCCTCAAGTGCTTCTGGATCCCACCCATCTGAAGGCCAGAGACAGTCAAGGCTCCCAAAGCCCCGCCCAACCGTGTGGCTGTCTGTAAATGCAGCACTATTGACCAGGCCTTCCTGGCAGGCTAGGCCACAGGATTACTTCATCTGCGCCATCATCAGACTTCAAAATGCGGGCGAAGGGCTCCGTGCACCAGCTCTGCTTCTTAAGTAACTTGGTAGACCCACCAGACCGCAGCATTTGTAAGAAATTGCTGGGAGAAGCCAGGCACTGTGGCGCACACTTGGGATCCCAGTGACTTGGGAGGGAGGCAGAGGCAGGAGGATCGGGAGTTCGAGGCCAGAGGCAGCCTACTTAACTTAGTGAGACCTTGTGTCAAGACCCAACTTTAAAAATGGTCTGGGGGTACAGCCCAGTGGTAGAGCACTTGTGAAGGATGTGTAAAGCCCTGGGTTTGAGGCAGGATAGAAAGATGGGGAAATGTGGGGGACATGGAAGGGGAAAGAGCTTTCACCCCAGGATCTGGTTTGAATCTCACCAGCTGAGAGCTGAGAACTTTGACACAAATACCAAGAAGACTGCTGTGAGGACTGCCTGCATTCAGACATGATTTTTGAGAGACATTTTAAAAAATTAAAGTGTTAAAATAACAATAAGCCATGCTTGGGTCAAAACGTAGGTGAGTTTTGAGTTTTGCCTTCCCCTCTGTAATTCTGTGCTGCTTTGAGACATGCCCAGGCAACGCCCCTGTGACTCTTTCACTAAACAGATACAATGTATAATCTCACTTTACTAAAGGGAGGTTCCCCCAGTAGAGAAAACTAAACAACGGACCTTCTTTCCATTTTACTGGCTCAAGTCACACTAAGAGCTAGATGCCCAGAACTGACATCACATGGGGCGTGTCCTAGGCTAAATAAAACTGGAGGGAACATGTGGGTAGGCCTCTTTTTGGCTTCCCCTCTTTGCTCCCTTAGTAAGTTCTCATCCGTGTCTCGGATGCCTCCCTGTCACCCCTCTCTGAGTGCCCACATGCATTCTAGAGTATGGACTTAATAAACTCTATAACTTTGTTTCACTATCTGACTCCTCCTGAAATTCTTTTCTGTGATGAAGCCAAGGACCTGGCTTAAGTGGAGGTCCAAACTAGGGGACCTCCTCAGGCTAGGCGGCCATGCTGAGCTCTCTCTGCTGGGCTGCAGGTGACAGGTTCAGCCACCAAGTCCCAGAAAAAATGAAAAAATGAAAATAAAACAAAAAAACAACCTCTACCTGGTAGGAGGGCTGGGATTTAGCTCAATGGGTAGAGCGCTGAGCTGCAGTCTCTGAGGTCCCGAATTCAATTCCCAGCACCGCAAAAATGGGAGAAGGACCTGGCAATCCACTCCCAAGGCAATCCCGAAACAGTCAGCCATTGAAAACCCTATGAGGGTCGCTATGAGTCAGATACTGACTCGATGGCACCTAACAACAACAACCTGGTAGGAAGAGGATAGAAGAAATCTATGTGGAATATAGGTGTATTTTGACTGACTTTTTTTATTAGAGAAAAACATCCAATCTTATTTATTCACACTATGTTATTTTTGTTTGTTTTTTCAGACAAGATCTCAATATGTAGCCCAGGCTGGGCTCAAACTCTATCTTCCTGCCTCAGCCTCCTGATTGCTGGGATTCTAGGCATGTGCCACCACGCCTGGCATCTCCTGTCATCTTAAACTTAAATTGTGAATTTTAATTCTCCAGCCCCAAATGATAATTAAGAAACTTATCAACATAGGGAAAATGCTTATGGTATAATATTAAGTGGGAAAAAAAGAATATAGTTATGTTTTGTTGTTAGGTGCTGTTGAGTTGAGTCTGACTCACAGAGACCCTATGTACAACAAATGAAATGCTACCTAAGGCTATGCCATGTCCAGCACTATATCAGTGCTTCTCTGCTGTTCAGAGGGTTTTCAATGGCTAACTTTTTCAAGAGTGGGCTGCTGGGTCCTTGTCCCAAGCCTCCAGCACCCAATATTCCCAGGCGGTCTCCCATCCAAGGACTAACCAGGACTGACCTGGCTTAGCTTCCAAGATCAGATGGAATCAGATGCTAGGGTGGTATGGCTATAGGTAATATAGATATACACCCATGTCATGATCATAATTCCATAAAATTTGTATATGTATGGGAACGAGGTTTGCCCAGGCAAAGATGAGCTTTAATGAGAAAAATCATCTCTTTGTATTCTTCGGGAAATTAGGACAGAAAATAATTGTAAATATAAAAATGTAACGATTTGTTAAGTGGTTACTCTACTGGGCAATTTTACCAGGGGAAAAAAACAAATACAATTTGACTTTTAAAAAACAGTACAGGTTATATTTAGAAAACAGCAGCTAAAATTTTCCTGGCTTTTTTTTTTTTGGTAGTGGGAGTTGGGGGTTGAAACCAGGGCCTTGCACATATTTTGCAAATGCTCTACCACTGACCTGCACCCCAGCCCATTTTTTTACTTTTTATCTTCAGACAGGGTCATGCTAAACTACACAGGCTGCTTCTGGTCTTGAACTTGCGATTCTGCTGCCTCCAGTCTCTTTTCAATTAAACCGTCAACACTACAGACACCTAGCTCTCGGCCAGATCACACTCACTTGTGGGATGTGCGCTATGATGGCAGGAGCTGATACAAACGTAATGCCTCAGATGGCAGGAGCTGATACAAGCATAATGCCTCAGAACCAATAGAAAACATAAAGAATAAATGTTCTAGAAAAAGAAAGCCCAGACTATTCTTTCTCTGTAAATTCTTCATCCCCTTGAGTCAGTGTGGACATGACATCGCTCAGAAAGAAAATTCTCAGGCACCACCCTACACGCAAGAAAATCCAAGTAATGTCCACCAAGCTGCTGACACCTGAGGAATAGTGCATCCTGAGTACCAAATTATCCATTTCCAGTGAAGGAGCCTCCTCTGGGCCTTGGTCAGAGTCCCTAAAAAACCCCTAGTCAGATACAAACTCTTGCAGAAAATCATAAGGCGAGAATTTTAAACAAAGAGCTGAATAAGCTCCTAAAGCAACAAAAGAATGGATTGAAGAAAAACCCCTCTATGCTACCAGGCTATTCCTCCATATTTCATCTTACAGATGAGAAAACTGAGATCCAAAGAGAAAAAGGAATATGATCAAGACCTCATTAGAAGCCCATGGCAGGAGACTGTGGATCTCCCGACTCCCTGTCCAAAGTTCTTTCTCCTGCCCCTTATGTGGTGCAGCACCTATTATTAACCTCAGCTCCAAGGGGGAATGGCAAAGGCTATGGTGGACTTGAATTAGAACCCAGGAGCAGGTACAATGGAGAACTGTGCTTTTTTTTGTTAAGGCGGCTCTAGTCATAATACTGATGTTCAGAGAATTACGAAGGAGAGCAAACATTCAACTCTAATTAATAAGTAGAAGGGGAGGGTGCTGGTTAGTTGGTTTCTTGTTAGCAGAGGAAGGTATCTATGTGACTCCTGATTTTCTGATCCGAGTCTCTCTGGGACCGGGCTGGGCTGCCATATGATCATGTCCATCACCTCCTATAGGTTCTAAACCACCTGGGAGCAGAAGGCTGACAAACAGGACCAGGGGGCTCAAGGCACTCGGAAATCTATCCGACTTTCCTAAGAATAAGAACCTGGAAGCCATTATCTCTCAGAATTGCTAACGAGCATCACTTAAATTCCTATTTCGATCCTGCGCAAGAAGAAGCCTGCAGCTGTAGCCCTGTGGCATCCGATCCCGTCAGATCTCGGAAGCTAAGCAGGGTCGGACCTGGTTAGTACCTGGATGGGAGACCACCTGGGAACACCAGAAGCTGTAGGCTTGGGAGAAGGACCTGGCAATCCCCTCCCAAAAATCAATCTGCCATGGAAAACCCTATGCACGGCAGAGAAGCATTGACAGTAGTGTTTCCCCTGTTGTACAGAGGGTCGCTATGAGTCGGATACCGACCCGACGGCACTTAACATAACAAGAAGAAACAACTCCTATGCTGAGTTACGAGGGAAGGGGCTGTCAGTTTGAACCTTCGAGTCTGGCCCAGAGACCATTGTGCTGGACGACCTGGGAGGTGAACAAAGCACTCCTGTGTCCCTTCCGTGCCACCCTGGGATCCCGCAGGGGTATGGGCAGCCTGGGAGCCCTCTGCAGAGTCCACATACCTCCGTCCTATATCTTCTCTCTGCTACACGCAGCGTTTTGAACTATAGCCCCAGAGACTTGGGTTTCTGTAGCTACAAAGGCACCGACTAGAGATCCCGGATTACTTGAACAGGTGCATCAAGTTTCCATGCTTTTCCAAAGCCTGGGTGCGTGGAGAATTCGCATTCCCAGGTCTCCCTGGTTTCCTGGGGGAAGCTGAGAAGGGTAAGGCCAAGCCCCGCGACGCACTGGACACGATGCCTTGCTGCGGGGCTGGCATGGCGGGCTTACCTGGGACATCAATCAATCTCTTGTAGACGTTCAAGAAGGCTGCCTCGGCTTCTTTGCTCCGTTTACTCAGTGCATCAATCTGCAAGGGAAGGGAAAAGAGAAAAACGAAAAGCTCAAATTTTGTCAAGAGGTAACTTTTTTTCTTGTTTTACGGAGACACGGATATGTTCTGTAGCCCAGGCTGGCCTCTAATTTATGATCCTCCTGCCTCGGCCTCTCAAGTGCTGGGATTACAGGTGTGCGTCACCACGCCTGGTTCAAGAGGTCATTTACAAATCACTATATATCTAGCGGGCTGGGATTTAGCTCAGTTGGTAGAGCGCTGCGCTGCAGTCTCTGAGGTCCCGAGTTCAATTCCCAGCACCGCAAAAATGGGAGAAGGGCCTGGCAATCCACTCCCAAGGCAATCCTGAAGCAGTCAGCCATTGAAGACCCTATGAGGGTCGCTATGAGTCAGATACCGACTCGATGGCACCTAACAAGAACAACAACATATATCTAGCGGGCTGGGGTTTAGCTCAATTGGTAGAGTGCTGCTCTGCGCTGAGGCCCTAGGTTCAATTCCCAGTGCCACAAAAATGGAAGAAGGATCGGGCAGCCCACTCCCAAAACAAGCAGCCATTGAAAACCCTATGAATAGCAGAGAAGCACTGATACAGTGCCAGGCATGGCACAGTGCCGGAGAGTGTTTCATTCCTTTATACACAGGGTTGCTTTGAGTGGTACTTGACTTGGCAGCATCTAACAACAACAACAACAACAACAGTCTAGTGAGTCCCACAGCAAATGGAACTGTGATTCTCCACGGAGATGCTTTCTAACGGGGCCTTTGACCTCTCAGAGCGAGTGCCTGCCACAGGCAAGAGACGGTGAGTGTGGGCACGGGGCCTGAGGGTCTCAGAGCATGAAGCCATTCAAGATGCCAAGAAGGGACCCCTGTGCAGGGGACTTGCGCAGCGAGTCCTTCCTGGTCTCCTTCCTCCTCGTCCAAGTATTAACTAAGAACTGACCACGTACTAGGTAGACACTGAGCTGGAGGCAGGGGAGGGAGCTCAGTGTCAAGCACGGGAAATGGGGACATCAATAAGCTACTCAAGCTGAGCATCTGTAATCCCAGTGCTCGGGAGGCTGAGGGAGGAGGATTGAAAGTTTGAGGCCGGAGGCAGCCTGTGTAACTTAGCGAGACCCTGTCTCAAGATAAAAAATAAAAAAGGGGCCGGGGGTGCAGCCCAGTGGTAGAGGACCTGCAACATCTACACCAGGTCCTGGCTTCAGCACCTTAATAACCACAAAAAACACTGGAGAGCTTGGAGGTCCTCTATAATAATTTCACAAAAGCCAAGGACTCTCATCCTAGAACACGGGCCCGCACGCGCACACACACAGAATGATACATTCTATTTCAGGACCCTCACATGTCTGTGGCCATGGGATACTGAGAACCAGGGAGAGTCTAGTGGAGGAAACACAGATACATGCACCGGAGCTGTGGGCCATGAGACCAGACTGTCAAGAGGGGTCAGATCACAAGAGGCTGTCACCACAAATGGAGGAGGATAATTTTATCATCTGGGCATGGGTCACTGTAGAAGGCACACAGGCAGGGGCAGACAGAAGGGAATCCACGTGGACCTTGCTGCCCTTGTCCTGGCCGGCAATGTGAAGGGCAGTGGCCGAGAGAAGAAGGCAGTCTTAGATACTCTGAGTCCATGTGAGACAAGCTGGGGACACAGCCAGGGTTTCCATCAGGGCAAACGTGGGTTTCTGTGATGGTGGCCAGGACCCTTTTGTTTCATGAACTGACCCCCGCTGAGCGCGTTTCCCCCAGCGTGAGGCAGGAAACCCCCAAGGACCCGGGACGCGCATACAAAGAGCCTCCGATTGTTGCACAGCCTCCTGACGGTACTTGGCTCGCCCAAGGCGGTCCCTGAGACAACAGCTCACTCTTTACACCTAGGCATGCAAGACTTTACACGCTCCAGGCTCATCGCGGCTCAGGGAGGGGACGGTAAATTACACAGTCTTCCTTTCCTCCCGCAGAACTGCGCCGCCTCAGATGCTACAAGAGGGGGAAAGGATGCGGCTTAATTACAGGGCCTCTCCCCTGAGCCAACCCTCAATTTGTTAAGGGCTGAGAGAGGCCACCTGGGTAAGGACGCAGGCTCCCAGGGTCTTAGGAAATCTGACCCAGGGCAGACAAGCACCGCGCAAGCAAGGCCAGCCTCTAGCAGGGCGAGGTCCAAGGTCCCCATGCGACGTCACCTGTTTCAAAGTCAGAGCTAATTTTCCCTTGTAAAACAAGATTGTGATTTAGGTTGGATGGGGATTCAGAATAATGCACAGAGACTATTAGTACAAAACAGGTCTCTCTCTGCTTTTAAAATAAAATCCACTTTTCTCTGATTACTAGCAATTCGTGCTCATCATATAATCAGAAAAAAGTCAGGAATTTTATTTATTTTTTGCAGGGCTGGGGTGCTGAACCCAGGACTTCACGCATACCTTGCAAGCACTCCAGCACTGAGCCAAACCCCCAGCCCCATTTTTTTTTTAAATAAATTTTGCGTCAGGGTCGCACTAAATTATGCTGGCTGCCTCTGGCCTTGAACTTGTGATTCTCCTGCCTTGGCCTCCCGAGTCGCTGGGATTAGAGGTGTGAGCCGGCATGCCCCGCGAGTATCAGAAATTTAGACAAGAAAATTAAAATCATCATCTGCCATTCACTGGTGGAAGCCATGCTGTCTTGCATTTTTCTTCAACTTTTTTTCTGATAAGAAAATATATAGTTGTCTGGGCACAGTGGCTCACGCCTGTAATCCCAGTGACTCGAGAGGTTCGAGGCCAGGGGCAGCCTGTGTAATTTAGTGAGACCCTGTCTCGTGATAAATAATAAAAAAGGATCTGAGGGTGCAGCTTAGCGGTAGAGTGCTTGCAAAAAGCATGTTCGAGGCCCTGGATTCAGCCTCTAGGACTGCAAATGAAAGCTGGGTGTGGTGGCACACAGCTGTAATCCCAGCACTTGGGAGGCTGAGGCAGGAGTATCACAGGTTCAAGGCCAGCCTGGCTACACAGTGAGACACTGTGTGGAAAAAAACCAAGCTCTCTCCCCCTCATCTATATATTCAAACACACATTATGTTGTTGTTGTTAGGTGCCATCGAGTCGGTATCCAACTCATAGCGACCCTCATAGGGTTTTTAATGGCTATTTTGGGATTGCCTTGGGAGTGGATTGCCAGGCCCTTCTCCCACTTTTGCGGTGTTGGGAACTGAACTCGGGTCCTCAGAGACTGCAGCGCAGCGCTCTACCAACTGAGCTAAATCCCAGCCCCAAACACACATTATAAGTACATATATAATGGCATATGTATTTTTTCCCCCCAGTACTGGGGGTTGAACCCAGGGCCTTGTGCTTGCATGCTCTGCAAGTGCTGGACCACTCAGCTGTACCCCAGCCCTTTTTTTTTTTTACTTTGTTTGAGACAGGGTCTCGCTAAATTACGCAGACTGCCTCTGGTCTCGAACTTGCGATCCTCCTGTCTCCGCCTCCCGAGCCGCTGGGATTACAGGCGTGCGCCACTGGGCCCGGTGACACATGCATATTTGAATGAAATGTAGGTGTATAGGGAAACTAGAAAGAGAGATTCACAGTCATCCAGGGCTTGCGTGGGAAATGGGGGGAGGACGCCCAGAAAGGACGACAGGGTTCTTCTGCCCTACGATCGTTCCTGGTGGTGGTTATACAACTTTGTGCAGACACAAAAAGTCAACCAACCGCAGGCTTTGAATAGGTGAAACAGACCTCAGTAATGCCGTTGCAAATGGCCGTGTGCTTGAAATCAACCCGTATGTAAAATTTTGCAATGTGACGTCTTTCCCTCACACGGCATCCATCTTTTCCAGAAGCTATTGCAAGTTTTGGGACCACTTCAACTGCACTTCATCACCACGTACGTAGATGTTTGGAATAAAGATTGATTTGGAGCCACCTCTCCGAGTTCTGGAATCCTCCTTCCGCTGCTGGCTGCTGGCTACCTCTACATCCACAGGGAGACTCGCCTACCCGGCTTGTGATCAGACCAGGGAGGGTCCCACGCTTCTGAGGTATTTGAAGGGTAGAAAGGTGGCCGCTTATCCAGTGGATAAAAGAAGGGATGTAGAGGCTCTGGGACTTTGTCCTTGCTCCTATTTGGGTTGTTTATAGGCACACTGGGGTGGCGGTTGGTAATCCACACAGCGCACATGGGAACTAGATGGGTTGCACTGTCCCCCAAAAGATGTTGGAGTCCTAAACCCCTAATCGATGTGAACGTGGTCTGATTTAGAAGTAAGGTCATTGCAGACGATCAAATTAAGTCAAAGTCATTGCTGGGGGCCCTAACCTAACATGAAGGGGTTTTTTTTTGTTTTTGTTTTTGTTTTGTTTTTAATGGTACTGGGGGTGTTAAACCTTGGGCCTCACTCATACTTTGCAAGTACTCTACCACTGAGCTGCACAGCAGCCCATTTTTTAGTTTTTATTTTGAGACGGAGTCTCGCTCAGTTACGCAGGCTGCCTCTGGCCTCGAACCTGCGATCCTCCTGCCTCTGCCTCCTGAGTCGCTGGGATCACAGGCACATACCACTACACCTGGCTCTAATATGACTTAAGAATAGGAGAAACGTGGGCAGACACAGACATACGTGCAGGTAGACTGTCACAAGAAGAGCAAGGTGGGGACTGCAAGGACGCATCCCTATGTGCTAAGGAACGCCAGAGTCTAGGAGAGGGGCTGGGGACAGCGGCTCCCTCTTGCCATTGAAGGAAGCGACCCTGCTCACACCTCAGCCTTGGCCTTCCAGCCTCGAGGACCGTGAGACAGTTACCTCTGCTCTTTAAGTGACTCGCTCTGTGGCACTCTGTAGCGACGGTTCCAAGAAATGAATCCAGGGACCGTGACTCTGAGCCTTCTTCCTTTCCCTCTTTCACAAAGGCAAGAAGTTCAAACCCGGGCCCCAGACGTCCAGGGCAGGCCAGGGTGCTGAACTCATTCGCTAAGCTGGTGGACGCTGAGATTTCTTATGAGCCGCTCACTATGGATTCCACGGCGGGTGGCTGAGTTTCCGCCAGAGGTCCCCGACCCCTTCTAAGATCCCCAAAGCTCCCCCAAAGGATCCGACACTGCCTCTGCTCGCTCTTTAGACGACTCCCCACCCTGGACCCAGGATGATCCTAGGAGTCGGCATTCTGGCCTATTTCCCACTCCTGGCTCAACCTTCCCACGGTGGCTTTTCTCTCTCCGTTGCCTTGTGAAGTCCTGCTGCAGCCTGTGACATCCTGTTTCCTGCCTTTCACTCACTTTCAATAGCTTTAGATGCACCTGTGTGCAGGGAGACTCTATCCATGCTTCAAGAACGGGGGCCACTTGGGAGGCGGAGGCGGGGGATCGAGTGTTTGAGGCCATCGGCACAGCCGGTGTAATTTATCGACTCTGTCTCAAAACAAAAAATAAGATGGGCTGGGGTGTAGCCCAGTGGTAGAGCGCTTGCGAAGTATGCCTGAGGCCCTGAGGTCAACCCCTAAGTACCGAAATTAATTGATGAACTGAGTAATTAATTAGATGTAAAACACGACCCTGCACAAGCACTGTTTCCCCGCAGCCGCGATGCCATGGCCGGGCCGGCTGTGCTCCAAGGGTGGAGGGAGGAGGCGGAGCCAGGCTCTGAGTGACAGCCCCCACCTGCAGGGGAAAGGCTAGCACTGTGAGCTGGGTGGGGGAGGCACAGAGAAGTCCCCCCTAACTCTGACCTTGCCCCACACTGGCGCTCTCCCCTGAGCTACAACTCAGGAAGCAGGGAGGGAGGAAGGGACAGCGGCCCCACGCCCACGCTGCCCAGGATGAGAGGAGGCGGGTGTGCAGGCAGAGCGTGGAATCAGGTCTACCATCCCGGCCCCATAAGGCCACCCGGGAAAGGCGGGGAGGACAGAGGTGCCTCTGTGGTGGCAGAAGACGGGGTGCATGGGACGCATGGGCGGCCAGTTCAGGGCTCGCCTCCCCCTCTGGCCACACCCAGCCACTCCCTGTTCTCCGAACACAAGAGCAATTTCCTCTCAGCCTGGAAGACGCCTCCTTGGAATGCTCCCTGATCCCTGGGGCTCAGCGCAGAGCCACCTCCCACCCGGCCACTCCCACTGGCACAGGGATGTCCTGGGGCCTGGGCCAGGAGAAGGCCCCACCCCCCGGAGCCTGGCATTCCTTGAAAGGCCCAGCGGGGCTGCAGACCCACCACCTGCCCTCCTAGGGACTTGTGCACAGGAATCTTAGAAGGGGTCGTGGACCCCAGAGTGACATGTCCTTACGGAGTCCATGGAGACCTACCTCCATTCAACCTGAAGAAGGAGGCGGAGGGTTGGGGTTCCAGCTGCAAACCTTTAAGAACCCAAGTAAGTCAAGAGCTTCTCAGATGCCAGGATGGGATGGCAGCGCAGCCTCCCTCCAGCAAGATGCCTGAGGCTTCTACCACATTACTTCTTAGTTGTTGTTATGTGCTGTCCAGTCAAGTCCGACTCATAGCAACCCTCATAGGGTTTTCAATGGCTGACTGTTTCAGGATTGCCTTGGGAGTGGATTGCCACGTCCTTCTCCCATTTTGCGGTGCTGGGAATCAAACTTGGGACCTCAGAGACTGCAGAGGAGTGCTCTACCAACTGAGCTAAATCCCAGCCCTTACTTCTTAGGATCCGCTGTTATTCTTTCAACATCACTTTCACAGCACTGAGTTTTGCTTTGGTTTTTGGAGACAGGCTCTCGCTGTGTAGCTCCGGCTGGCCTGGAACTCACGATCCTCCTGCCCCAGCCTCCGGAGTGAGGGGATCACAGGCCTGGACACCACGCCAGGCTCCCCACTCACCTGGAGATAAGATCTCTTGAGGCTGTGATAGGGTGTCCGGTGGCCTGGGCTGGCTTGGAACTCACGATCCTCCTGCCTTGGCCTCCCGAGTGCTGGGATGACAGGTGTGCGCCACCACCCCCAGCTTGAGTTTTTTTTTTTATTAATGAGAATTACATTAAAGGCCAGTGTCCATGCAAAGGTTATGTTAGTCATGTTTTGCTGCTGTGACAAAATACCTGAGCAAATCAACTTTAAGGAAGAAAGACTTATGTGGGCTCACGATTTCAGTTCAAGGTCTGCATGATCCGTTGCTTTTAGGCCTGTGGTGAGCAGGCACAGCAAGACGGAGGGAAACGGGAAACGGAGGAGCAGAGCTACACACCTCATGGCAGCCTTCAAAGCCACGCCCCCAGTGACTTACTTCCTCCAATCAGGCCCCAGCTCCTAACAGCCCATGTAGCTATAAACTCCTCCATGGATTAACTCTCTTGGGAAGTTAACACCCTCGTGACCCAATAACCTGTCAATCACGCCATGAGCCAAGGGACCGAGCCTTCCACAAGAGACTTTCGTGAGACACTTCATATCCAAACCATAACAAAGTCCCGAACAATCAATATTGGCTTCCAGGACTACAGACACTCAGAGTCCAGGTTTGCTTTAGTGTTTCCTGAGTCACGTGGCATAGACCTCGCTCCCCATCACTGCCCGCCCTCTCTGAAGGGGCATCGCACACCTCTGCTTCCTGCTGTGAGCCCTGCTGTGTAGAGCACCTTCCAAGAGGGGGCTCCTGGCTGGAAGAGGTGCAGCTCAGTGGTAGTGCGCTTGCCTGGAATGTGTGAGGCCCCGGGCTCAGTCCCCGGCACCACAACAAACAAACAAAGTAACAAACCAAGTGGGTGCTTCTCTGCCCAGTGATGTCGGGTGTAGTCACAAGAGTTGCTCTGGCCAGCAGCAAGTAGGTGACAGTGCTGCGGGCCACATCTGAGCATGAGTTTAATAGTCTGCCTTAACAAAAGTCAAATGTGTCACCGGAAAGGAGTGGCTTCTTCTGTTGGGATCTCCAAAAGAAGACTCTGAGTGGTGCCGGCACAGAGTTGCCGCCAACACTGAATGTGAGACAATCTTTTGTTGCCAGAGGTTGCGGCGCCTGGGGGTTGTTTGTTACTTCAGCATAACGCAGTGAAAGCTGACTAATACAGACCTTTATTATGGGCCATCTCTCGAAGAAGTGTGCCTGCAGCCGTAGCCCTGTGGCATCCGATCCTGTCAGATCTCGGAAGCTAAGCAGGGTCGGGCCTGGTTAGTACCTGGATGGGAGACCGCCTGGGAACACCAGGTGCTGTAGGCTTGGGAGAAGGACCTGGCAATCCCCTCCCAAAAATCAATCTGCCATTGAAAACCCTATGAACAGCAGAGAAGCACTGACAACAGTGCTTCCCCTATTGTACAGAGGGTCGCTATGAGTCGGATACCGACTAGACGGCACCTAACAACAACAATAACTCCTCTAAGAAGTAGCAGGAGTCCAAACAAAGAAGAGAAAACCAGTATCTCGAGGGCCAGAGTATTCAAAAAAAAATTTTTTTTTGTATGTTTTGCTTTGTGCTGCTAGGGATGGAACCCAGTGCGTGCTAAGCTACGGACTGGGCTGAACCCCCAGCCTAATTTTTATTTATCTGTTGATTTTGAAGCTCAGCTGCTTTTTCTTTTTGGGGGGAGGAGGAAGGCGCTATAATCACATAGAAAGGGAAATGGGTTGGATTTCTGGAATTCTGAGCCAGCCACCGAGACGCTGCCTCTTGGAATCTTCCTCTCCACATCTAGAAGGGAACGCTGGGGGTGCCTGTCACGGAGGAACGCAGGAGGCTGGGGGGGAGTGGGCAGCGTGCTGATGACACAGAGCGGATTTCAGTAGAGTTGACTGTCGCGGACCCCAGAGTGTTTAGAACCATGCACGCATCCAAAGTGTGGCCAAAGCTTGGAGGACGGTGAGGAAAACGCCTGGGCTCAGAGCACTGGTGGCGGTACACACGGAACCCCCCAGACTGGCTGCTAAACAGCATTTAGGACGGGTCGCTGCAGCCCCCTAGGGGCTGCTTCCCCTTCAGGTGACACTACTGCAGAAAGCCCCCAAGAGTGCCTGACGTCAAAGTCAGCTTCGGGGTCACGACCTCGCTTCTCTGACGTTTCAATCCTAACCGAAGCCTCCGTGTCTCCCGGTGTGGATCGTAGACCAGTACCCGGGGGACCGTCCTCCCCGGGATCAGTGTGATGTGTCCTTCTGAAGGACAGCGGGTCCCTGTCCCAGAGCCCAGGAAGAGCTCTGTGGCCGCCATACCTTAATGTTTCCTCTCCTCCACCCCACCCCCCAGCCTAAAGCTGTTAGTCCTTCACCCGGGGTTCTGGAACCCTCCATGACATGGCCCTTGCTCACCTTGCCGCCCGCTCCCACAGTGAGCACACGTCTGCGCGCCAGACCCCTGGCCCCTCACGACACCACAATCCTTCACGCCTCCCGGTCTTTCTAGACTTGCTCCTCCGCCACAAATGTCCCTCACCTCTGGTCACAGGACACCTCCAGGTCTCCCTTCGGGAGCTGGTCTAGGTGGCACCTCCTCTGTGGGGCTCCCCAGGCCTGGCCAGGCACAGCTGGCCACAGGGACCCTGTGCCACCTGAGTAGTTTGTACGCCCCCTACTCATGCTCTCCACCGTGCCACGTGCCTCGTTTCCTAGGTCCCACCTCCCCACTGCTGCCGGTACAAGTCAGGGAAGACACACCTGCTCTCTGTCCCCAGACCCGGTGAGGGGCTGATGCAGGACACTGCTGGCAAACATGGCTGAGAACTGCAGGGAGGCTGCATGAGCCATGGCTCCTCTGAATTCACCCTTGAACTTGGTGACACCGACCCAACTGGAAGACTAGTATGGGAAAGGCAGTTTCCTGTCATCAAAGGCCTCCAGAGAGACCAGCGTGGTGGCACACGCGTCCAATCCCCACACTCAGGAGGCCGAGACAGGAGGATCACGAATTCGAAGCCAGCCTGCGCTACACAGTGAGTCCTAGGCCAGCCTGGGGGATACAGCAAGACCCTGTATTTAAAAAACCAAACAAAGGCCAGGCGTGGTGGTGCGCGCCTGTAATCCCAGCGGCTCAGGAGGCAGAGGCAGGAGGATTGAAAGTTCAAGACCAGAGGCAGTCTGCGTAACTCAGCGAGACCCTCTTTCAAAAAGTAAAAATAATGGGCTGAGAGTGCAGCACAGTGGTCCAGCACTTGCAGAGCATATAAGCGCCAGGCCCTGGGTTCAACCCCAGTATCGCAAAAACAAACAAACAAATAAATAAACCCAAAAAAACAGACAAGCGCCAGGTGTGCTGGCTCAGGCCGGTAATCCCCGTGACTCAGGATGCAGGAGGGTCACAGGGTCAAAGCCAAGGGCAGCCTGCGTAACTTAGCGAGACCCTACCTCAAGACAAAATAAAAAATAAGAAGTCGGCTGGGGTGCAGCCCAGGGGTAGAGTACTTGCAAAGTATGTGAGAGGCCCCGGTTCAAACACCAAGTACCGCGGAGGGGTGGGGAACAAAGAAAGAAGAGAAAAGGAATTTTCAAACACATGCATTCTGCTGGACACAGGCCGCGGAGACGAGAGGGGCAGCCGGGATGCGAGAGGGCAGCTCTGCTTTGCTCTCGGTCTGGCTGCGGGGTTTGTTCAAGAACAAAACATGGTCTACACGTGGAACACTAGACGCCAACAGAAAAGGACCAAGGGACCGCCCACAATAGACGCGTTATCAGGCCAAAGCCTGAGCGGTCCAATTTCATCTGAGGGTGGCCAAGTAAGAGGAAGACGTTGCCTGAAGAAAGATAATAGTAGCAGAGAGCCAGGTAATTCAGCCCTAAGGATGGGGCTGGGGCTGGGATTTAGCTCAGTTGGTGGAGCGCTGCGCTGCAGTCTCTGAGGTCCCGAGTTCGATTCCCAGCACCGCAAAAATGGGAGAAGGACCTGGCAATCCACTCCCAAGGCAATCCTGAAACAGTCAGCCATTGAAAACCCTACGAGGGTTGCTATGAGTCGGATACCGACTCGACGGCACCTAACAACAACAAGAAGGGTGGGTCTGCTTCACTTTCATGGAGGCCTAGCTGCGCGATCTGTCGCGACTTCTGTGGGCAGACGAGAGGTCCCAGGGATGGGGAGGGCGTCTCCCAGCACACTGGACCCCTCTGGCCAGACAGGAGGAGAGGAACCGGAAATGCAGGTAGAAGCCAGGCTGCTACCCCCAGCGCGGGACCTCAAGGTCATGTCCCTTCCTGGTTTCCAACACCCAGTATGGAGTTCAGTGAGGCTGAATCCCACCTGCACGACCCTCTCACAGACCACTGTATGGGACTCAGTGGACACCTCTCCACTGTATGAAGCACGGGGACAAATTCCACAGGGCTGTGTTGGTCATAAAGAGTATGCCTGGGATGGGTGTGGCGGTGCCCACCTGTGACCCCAGTACTTGGAGGGTGAGGCAGGAGGATCGTGAGTTCCAGGCCAGCCTGGGCCTCTCAAGACCCTGTCTCAACCTCTCGAGATCTTGTCTCCAGCAGGCAGGCCAGCCTGGGCCTCTCAAGACCCTGTCTCAACCTCTCGAGATCTTGTCTCCAGGCCGGGGAAGAGCCTGGAGTGGTGGCCACGTCTGTGACCCCAGCACTCAGGAGGCTGAGGCAAGAGGATCATGAGTTCCAGGCCAGCCTGGGCTTCGTGAGACCCTGCCTCAACCTTGGGAAATCTCGTCTCAGGGTAGGGGAGGAGCCCCGCATGGTGATATCACCTGTGATCCCAGCTCTCAGGAGCTAAGGCAGGGGGGTTGCAAGTTTGAGGCCAGCCTGGACTACACAGTGAGATCCAGTCTTAAAAAAAAAAAAAAAAAAAAAAAAGCAGCAGCCGCCTGGTAGGCCTGGCAGTGACGTCAAACTCCTTTGGGTGGAAACTGATTGGAAGCATTCCTTAATTGCTCCCCGCTAAGTTTCTAAGAGGGCTGGGATTTAGCTCAGTTGGTAGAACGCTGCGCTGCAGTCTCTGAGGTCCCGAGTTCGATTCCCAGCACCGCAAAAATGGGAGAAGGGCCTGGCAATCCACTCCCAAGGCAATCCCGAAACAGTCAGCCATTGAAAACCCTATGAGGGTCACTATGAGTTGGATACCGACTCGACGGCACCTAACAACAACAAGTTTCTAAGAAGGAAAACTGCAGAAGGCCAGAGGAAGCTGGTGCCGTGAAGAATGGGGAGAGGGGCGAGGAGAGAGTCTGGAGAAAATGAAAAAGAGCAGAGAGGGCGACAAGGGTGCAAGGCTACAGAGAAGAGTCATTTGGTAGAGGCTGGAAGAGCAATGAAATAATAAAACACGCAAGAAGAGCCGCTGTCCTGTGCCGCTCATGTTCTGGCTGTCGGTGCGCATCTGAATGGCTGCCGTGGGGAAGGAGGAGCTGTCGGGGTAGCTGTCTTCTTTCTCCCCGGGGTGCAACCAGAACCAGGAGGTAAAGGCTGCAGATCACAGCTCAAGCAGCAGGAGACCTCTTCCTGCAGGGCTCTGCAGAAGTGGGAGGTGCTGGCTGCCTGTGGCTCACAGGTTCATTCATTCCTTCCTCCAGCCATCAAATCAATCAAGCAGGGGCTAAACTGTCCTAGGTGGTGTCCTATCCCAGACTAGAGGACCAGACCCTCCTATTTCTACTCCCAAAGGGCAGAGGATGGGGCAGTGGCCTTTCCTCCCATCCCAACCCCTTTTACTTGTATAGAGACCACAGCAGGGCTGCAGGGAAGGTGTCCCAGATAAACAATGCTGACTTGGCCAGGCATGATGGCGCACGCCTGTCATTCCAGCAACTCGGGAGGCGGAGGCAGGAGGATCGCAAGTTCGAGACCAGAGGCAGTCTGTGTAACTTAGCGAGACCCTGTCTCAAAAAACTAAAAAAAAAAAAAAAAAATGGGCTGTGGGTGCAGCTCAGTGGTCCAGTACTTGCAAAGCATGCAAGGGCGGGGCCCTGGGTTCAACCCCCAGTACCACACGCGCTCGCACGCGCGCGCGCGCGCGCGCACACACACACACAAAGAGGAATGCTGACTTGAGATTTTAAAGCACTATTTTTGTAACTAGATTCCATGTGTGCAGGTATTTTAAAGGTACAGGTATAAAAACACAGCCTAGTTTACTAAGGCTGCATGATACAAGATCAATATACAAAAATCGATTGTCTAGCAATACACAGTCTCAAAACAACATTAAGAAAAAACAGTTCCATTTATAGTAGCACCAAAAAAAAAAAAAAAAAAAAAAAAAAAAAAAAAAAAAAAAAAAAAAAAAAAAAAAAAAAAGAAAAGAAAAAAGTATAAAATACTTAGGAGTAAATTCAGCAAAAGTATAAAACATGTTCTCTGAAAACCATAAAACTTTGTCGTAACAAACTAAATTAAATGGAGGCCTTTCCTGGATTGAAGACTTAATATTGTTACAACAGCAATAGCCTCCAAGTTGATTTATAGATTCAATACAATGTATTCCAAAATCCCAGCTGGATTCATTGTAGAAATTGGGTAGACTGATTTGAGACATTCATATAAATGCATTTTTTTGTATGTTGTTAGGTACCACTGAGTTGGGTATGACTCATAGCAACCCAAAGGATCCCTGAAAGACAAAAAACAATCTTGAAAAAGAAATAAAGATGGAAGACTCACACTTCCCAATTTTAAAACTTACTACAAGCGACATTAACCAAGATCGTGGTGCTGGCATAAGGATAAACATCTAGGCCAATGGAAGAGAAATGAGAACACAGGAAGAAAGGCCCGTATTATGGTCAACTGATTTTTGACAAGAGGGATAAGAAAACTCAGTGGGAAAAGAATGGTATTATTTTTGTTTTGGTGGTGCTAGGAGTCAAATCCGGGGTCCTGTGGGTACTTGGCAGGCGCTCCACCGCTCCACCAAGCTACACTTAAGCCCATCAACAGTCTTTAAACAAATGGTCCTGGGACAACTGGATACTCACATATAAGGGGGGACCTCCCAAAACACTGGAAATGCATTTGGAAACAATGATCGCCTCTCACACTGATGTGAGGACTGTGCTCTTGGCACCTGCTCCTCTGGGTCAAATGGTCTACCAAAGCTTTACTGCCTGGAGGTTTGGAGAAGGATGTGTCATGATTTGTGGAAGAAACGTCCCAAGTTGTTGTGACAAACTGGTGACCGGTCCTTCCACCATGACGACGTCTCTGCCCATACTGCGCTGTGCGTTCAGCACTTTTGAACTCAAATGAGCAGGACCTCTGTGGTGGCCCTCCTGGTTCACCCAGTCTCACCCAGGGCCACGTTGTTTCCCAGGATGATGACAGGTCCTCAGAGGGAAACGTTTTGTCAGTGCAGAGAAGAGGAAACAAAGAAATGGCAGAAGCACTGAAGGGCAGCAAAATGGATGCTCTCATGACCGGATTTGCCTGCAACCATAGGCCCCTGGCATCCGATCTTGTCACATGTTGGAAGCTAAGCAGGGTCGGGCCTGGTTAGTCCTTGGATGGGAGACCGCCTGGGAGCACCAGGTGCTGTAGGCTTGGGAGAAGGATCCAGCAACCCACTCCCAAAAATCAATCCGCCACTGAAAACCCTATGAATAGTAGAGAAGCACTGACAATAGTGTTTCACCTGTTGTCCACAGGGTCGCTATGTGTTGGACACCGACCCGACGGCACCTGACAACATAACAACATAACCCTGTTTTGAGCAGTGGAGAAAAGGTCTCCATACATTTATCACATGGAGAGTACGCTGAATGTGAGTGAAGCTTGAACGTGAAAAAATAAATATAAGATTTAAAAAAAAATGAATCAATTCAGGCTTTTTGTGGTTAGTCCTCCTTGACATATATACGACAAAAACAAAAACAAATTCCACAAGCTCAGGGACACGGTGCCAGGACAGGTCTCTGCTACTGGAAATCAATACTCAATGTGACGCTTTCCCCCCTATTCAACCCAGAAGCTTCTGGGGGAAGCGCGGCATCTCATACAGGCTTCAACAAGGTGCTCAGCCCGGGCGCCGAGCCCCCGCGGGAGCACCAACCCAGAATCCTCTTGCAAATACGGGCCGAGAACCAAAATGCTCAAGCATCAAGCAGTTCCAGTGCTGAGGTGCCACTGCCTACTGAAAATTGTTTAAAGAGAGAAGGAAGCTAAACACAAAGCGTCTGGTGAAAAGTACGTCTCTTGCGCTTCACATCCGCCCTGCCACCTGGCCCACAGGGAAAGAGTCCCTCGCGCCTCTTGCCGGGAGTACTTCGTGCATTGACAGCCATCCCTCGATGTACGGCGTCTCCCTCTGTGACTCTGAACAGCGTGGTGAGCTACCACAGATGCTGCCCTGCACCTGGAGCGCCGCACACTGAAGTTGGGTCTGAAGGAAAAGGAGGGGAGCTTCGTCTGTCAGGGGAGGGAGGGCTGTGAAAGCCGAGGTTGCAATGGATCACCCTGTCCTGACAAATTTCAAAGATCTGCTGGGCTCGGAGCAGAGGACGATGGTGGGCCGAAGATGCGGGCAGAGGCCAGAGTGCGGAGGGAGGGGCTGGGGACTGTGCCGCGGGTCCTGCGTGGCGCTGGGGATGGCCATCAGGGGATGACACTAGGAGATCACTCTGGAAGGGTTGAGGACTCCACGGGAGTTCAACACACCCATTCATTCAGTCAATCACCCACCCATCCCCACTCACCTATCCAATCACCTGTCCATCACCCACCACCCGTCCCTCTGTCGGATCCACCCTTCCGTTCAGCCTCACTCATCCCTATCCACGGATGGTTCCCTCTGTCCGATTATCCATCCACCCTCTTTTATCCATGCATCTCACCATCCACTCACCCACCCGCCCCTCCCCTCCAGGTAACCATTCAATCACCCCTTATCCCTCCATCCATTCATCTGTCCATCATCCACCCACCCAACCCTTATTTTCTGAGGACCTACTAAGCGGCAGAGTTGAAAAGTACAGATGTCATATTGAAGATGGAGGTGGGCCTAACTCAGGCCGTGGTATTTTCAGTTGCATCACATGCTTGCGAAAGCTGGACAGTGAGTAAGGGAGACAGGAGAAGAACTGATGCTTTTGAATTACGGTGCTGGAGATGAATATCGAATACACCACGGACTGCCAAAAGAACCAACAGATCCGTCCCAAAAGCAGTGCAAACACAGTGCTTCTTGGAGGCAAAGATAAACTGCGTCTTCCGTAGTTTGGACATGTCATCAGGAGGGACCAATCCCTGGAGCAGGACATCTTGTTTGGGAGAGTGGCGGGTCAACGAAAAGAAGGAAGACCCTCTACTAGACGACTGACACAGTGGCTGCAACAGTGGGCTTAAGCACAAAAAATATCATGTGCCTAGCACAGTATCGAGGTAGTGTTTCGTCCTGTCGTAGGTAGGGTCGCTATGAGTCAGACTCGACGGCACCTAACAACTAAGTGCCAAGCGCTGTGTCACTCAGTTGTTAGGTGCCGTTGAGATTCTGCTAAACCACTTGGCTCCATGCAAGCAGCGCCTGCACTAATCCCCCCACCAGCACATGCTGGGGTCTGGTCCAGTACGGCCCGCCAGGTGGAGGCTCGGGAAATTGTTACGGAGTGGAAGCAAGAACGAGAGACATAGTGTGTCACAGCGCAGTGTGATGGGGGTCCGGCCCCACCACAGTCAAGCACTGTGGGAGCTGAGGTGAGCCACGCTCAGCGACCCACAAGGCCACCTGGCTGGTGACAGATATTCCGTGGCCCCCGCTACCAAGGGACCAAAGTGGAATGGGCAAGTCCTGGGGCTTCCTGAGGTGCCTGGCCTGCCCTAGCTCCCCGTGGGTGCTGGCATTAATGAATCTCTGCAGCGCAGGGGACTCCAATTCCCTTCTCCGTGATGCACTTCGGAGAGCCAGGTTCTGAGGGAATGATGCCAACGCGTCACCTTCCTCAGCCATTCAAGGGCTCTCTGCGCTTCCATGAGTCCATTTCCACTAGCCCGGCCGACCCAACAAAATTCCCCAAGCACCCACTCCGTGCCAGGCGCTGGGAGACACCAGAAACCCCCTGGTTCCCTCTGCCAGGAGCAGGGCTGGCCTGCAGCCACTGAACCCCAGGCCCGAGGAGGCGGCCAGGCAGCTGGGTGCCTGATGTGTTGGGCTCCCCGGCCGGGAGGCTGAGCGCCAGCTGGGAAGCCCCGCCCTGGCGGGGTGCATGCTGGAAACGTCCAAGAAATCTACTGACGGTTACCAAGAGGATGTTAAAAATAATTATCCACTGAAAATATTAGATTTGCTCTGGATTGTTCATTACACACAATGGTTTAATAGGACTTTTATTGAATAGCCGCAGAGCTCTGGGCCGAAATCAATTTGCTGTACACATGGAATTCTGATGGCTGCCGCTGCCTTCCCCAGCGCGGGGCAATTTGTAATAGCCTTGGCTCGCCCTTGTTTTCAAAGCTCCTGCTACATCACAAGCATTTATTTCTGACCACAAAATTACATTTATTCAACAGAAAGCAGCTCCGGGTCTTTAAGAGGTTAACTTCTGGAGTGCCTGGCGGCCGGCCAGCACCGAGGAGGAGCGCGCGGGCGCAGTGGCCCCTGGCTCGCCGGGGCGGCAGCGCCGGGCGGGCGGCCGTGATTAATGGACTGCTGAGTCCGCGCCTTTCCACATGCGCGCCGCTCCTGCCCTGGCTCCCATAGATCACGGGCCCGGCCTCAACGTATCTGACTGAAATTGAATTTGGCTTCTCTCTCAACCGTTCATTTCCTATGTTATGCAAGGTTATATCCTTTTCTGCATGAGCAGAACCAAACCAGCTGCAGCTTCGCGGGGGGAAAATGTGCTTTCAATTACGGAGCTGGGCCTGGGCCCTGCGCCGCGGTCCTGCGGCTGCTCTAATTGAGCCATCAGCGAGCCAACCTGCAGGAAGACCCTGTGCGCGCGGCAGGCCGCGGGGTTTCGCTCCGAGATAATTAAGACGCGGGCTCCCTGTCACCACGGTGGCCACTGCCACCGCCCCGGGTCCTGAGGCCTGGGGATGGCTGGGATGGGTGAGAAGTTGGGATCCTTGGGGCGCCTCCTGTGTCCTCCAGCTAGAGCTGGGCAGCCTGTCCTCGGGGTGACCAGGACACTCTGTAGTGACCTGTTAGGGACACTGGGCCCCGATCATGCAGGTAGCTCTGACACCCTGGTCCCTCCGTTCTTGGGGGTCTCTAAGAACTCAATGTAGAGCCACAGCAAGCGTCACTCATGGGAGAAAACAGGGGAGAAGCCGAGGACCCCCGCCTCGCCCAGTTACTGACGTCAGGCCAAGAAAAGGATGTCACGTGCAGGGCAATGTACAGGTGTGGGGAGGCTGAGGCAGGGGATGGCGAGTTCCAGGGCAGCTGGGGCTGCATCATGAGACCTTCATCAAAAACAAACCAACCAGCCAGATGTGGTGGCTCACGCCTGTAATCCCAGCGACTCAGGAGGCAGAGGCAGGACGATTGTGAGTTCGAGGCCAGGATTGCGAGTTGCAGCCTGCGTCACTTAGTGAGACCCTGTCTCAAGATAAGAAAAATAAAAAAGGGGCTGAGGGTACAGCTCAGCGGTGGAGCACTCTCAAAGCATGTATGGAGGCCTTGAGTTCAACCCCCAAGGAAAACAAACAAAAACAAACAAACAAAAAAAGAACCAACATAAAACCAAACAACAAAAACCAAACAAACAAAAATCTCAAGACAAACCAAAATGAACAAAATTACCCCCCCCCAAACTAAACAAAACAAAACAAAGTAGTAGAACAAGAAGACATGCAAATGACGAAAAGGTCCACGAAAATGTTCAACTTCACTAATCCCTGGTGAAATGCAAATCAAAACAACGAGAAAGTAGCTGACACCTGTCAGGATGGGTAGCAGAAACAAGCTCACAGGTGCTGGCAGGGCTGTGAAGAAGAGGGAACCCTTCCTTATACACTGTTGCTGGCACGTAGATTGATTGAGGGGACTGGCCGGGAGGCTTGTCAAAAAATGGAAAGTAGAAGCACCACACGGTCCTGTGATCCTGTTTCTGGGTATTTGTCCAAAGGCTCTGAAATCATGATCTTGAACGGACACCTGCACTGCCACGTTCACCGCAAGATTATTCACAACGGCCAAGACATGCAAACAACCTAAATGTCCAAGGGCAAAGGAACAGATGAGGAATACAGCAGCGCGCAGGTGGAAGGAGGAGAACTGTGAGTTTGGGCTATATGATAAGATCAAGACGCCAGAAAGGGGGAAAAAAGGGAGGGGACGGGAGAAGGAAAGAGCAAGTGGCGAATACATATCATGCAGTATGGTTGTTGTTAGGTGCCCTTGAGTTGCATCCGACTCATAGCAACCCGATGTACAACAGAGTGAAATACTCCCCGACACTGCGCAATGCCTGGCACTAAGTCAGTGCTCCTCTGCTATTCAAGGGTTTTCAGTGGCTGACTGTTTAGGGAGTGGGCCGCTGGGTCTTTCTCCCAAGCCTGCAGTACCTGGTGTTCCCAGGTGGTCTCCCACCTAAGGACTAACCAGGCCCAACCCTGCTTAGCTTCTGAGATCTGACTAGACTGGATGCTAGGCTGGGTGTATTACTCATCCATCAAAAAGAGAGAACCTCTGTCACTTCTCATTGCACGGGGGAACTTGGAGGACACTACGCTAAGTGAATAAGCCAGGCACAGGAAGCCAAACGCTGATCTATCTCACTTCTGTGTGGAATCTGACAAAGTCCATCTCTGAATTGGAGCGCCAGATGGTGGGTGCCAGGGGCTGAGGTGGGGGTGGAGAGTTGCTGGTAAAAAGGTGTAAAGCTGTAGTTTCAAAAGACAGTAGTTTTTGTGGATCTAAGATCCAGCGTGATGACTACAGTAAGCAATGACGCCTTGTATATGCAAAATTTGCCAGGAGGATATGTCACACATGCACATCCACGCGAGACAATGGGTAGTTAGCCACACCATAAGAATGGTTCCATAATGTATATCAAAACTTCAAACTGCATACAGCGCATGCATACAATCTTTTTTTTTTTTTTTTTTTTTTTGATATGAGCTATTGTTATATGGGGCTGGGATTTAGCTCAGTTGGTAGAACACTGCTCTGTAGTCTCTGAGGTCCCGAGTTCAATTCCCAGCACCACAAAAATGGGAGAAGGGCCTGGCAATCCACTCCCAAGGCAATCCGGAAACAGCCATTGAAAATTCTATGAGGGTCACTATGAGTTGGATACTGACTCAACGGCACCTAACAACAACAATTGTTATATGGCCCAGGCTGGCCTGGAACTTGTGATCCTCCTGCCTCTGTCTTTCAAGCACAGAGATCACAGGCAGGGATACCATGCCAGGCTCCTCCCCCACCTTGAGATGACATCTCAGGAGGCTCAGACGGTCTTGTGAGGCCCAGGCTGGCCTGGAACTCACGATCCTCCTGCCTCCGCCTCCTGAGTCACTGGGATGACAGGCATGAGCCACGCGCCTGTCTAAAGATCCACTTTAAACCCGAGTCGTGGCTCCCCCGTGCATCAGTCTTAGGTGCTTGAGTGGGCACAGCACCACAGAACTGAGCTTGGAGGAAGAGCCCCCGGAGGGCATCAAGCCCAGTGGCTCCCACAGCTAGTGTCCCTTGAGAATCAGGAAGAATCTAATTCAGATTCCAAACTCCCACCCCAGCCCGCTGAATCACAGTGTTGAGGCGGGGGCAGTTGGGGGCTGTATTTCTGGAAACAGGCAGGCGATTCTCATACAGCCAGTGCGGCACGGGGCCGAGGCCCAGCTTCAGGAATCATCCGTGGTGATCTGCACCTCTCTAATCCCGTGCTGCCCGCGAGACTTTAATGCGGCGTTTGCTGAGTACACTCAGGATGGAGACACAAACGTGCAAACACATGCTAGTGCGCATGCACGGGGCTCTACCCTCTCGATTTCAGAACCAGAAGCCTTAGCACAGGACAAGTTTGACTTTTACCCCAATAAGCGAACTCGAAGGGCAGGATGCCTGCAGGCTTGAAATAAAAGGAGAACCGCCAACGAAGCCCCGCCAGCGGCCAGGAGCAGTAGCTTGCTGCTGGCTGGGTACGTGAGGATGACCTGGGGTAGCTGGCACTTGGGTTGGCCTCAAAAAAGCATAGGTAAAGAGCTAGGTATGGTGGTGTCCGCCTGTTATCCCAGCACTGGGGAGGCTGAGGTGGGAGGATCGCAAGTTCCAGGCCAGCCTGGACCTCTTGAGACCCTGTCTCAACCTTGTGAGATCTCATCGCAAGGTGGGAGAGGAGCCTGGTGTGGTGGCCACGCCTGTGATCCCAGCACTCCGGAGGCTGAAGGGGGAGGATAGCAAGTTCGAGGTCAGAGGCAGCCTGTGTAACTTAGCAAGACCTTGTCTCAAAGTAAAAAGTATAAAATGGGCTGGGGTGCAGTTCAGCAGTACAAAGCATGCACAAAGCCCCGGGATTACCCCCAAGTCCCACCAAAAAACAAAAACAAAAACAAACAAAAATCCCATAGGGTAGCTAGAGCCCATGACCCTTCCCTGGCAGGAGGCCCCTGGGCCCTTGTCTGGTCCCTCCCAGTAACAGGAAACAGCCCCCTTCACTGGTAGTTCATCCCATCTTTGTTGTTAGGTGCCGACGAGTTGGTATCCGACTCATAGCGACCCTACCTACAACAGGGGAAACACTATTGTCAGTGCTTCTCTGCTGTTCATAGAGTTTTCAATGGTGGATTGATTTTTGGGAGTGGGTTGCCTTCTCCCAAGTCTACAGCACTGGGTGTTCCCAGGCGGTCTCCCATCCAGGTACTAACCAGGCCCAACCCTGCTTAGCTTCCAAGATCTGAGGGGATCGGATGCCACAGGGCTACGGCTGCAGGCTATTCCACCTCTAAGCAGATCCAAATTGCTGGATGACGTCCCCTTCTGTTTTGGGGATGACAGTCAACCCCAGCACCTGTCACAGTGTCACCCTGGATTTCAGAGATGGGGGGCTCCACGCACTCCCTCTTTCGGGCTCTTGCTTTACAGACTAGCAACACCTGGCAGGAGGCAACACCTGGCAGGAGTCAGCCAAGGTCACAGAGACAGCGGACTCCCGTGCCTGCACACCAGCTCCCGGGGCCTCTGACTCCCTGTGAAATGCTCTTTGGAAGACGCCACTGGGACACCCCGGCTTTATTTAGCACTGGCCTTTCGAGCTGATCACTTAAATATGTTACGGCTCAACGGATTGAGGCTGCGGGACACAATGGAAACTCTTAGTCACTTTGAGCTAACTCATACAATGTCTGCCCCGCTCTCTCTGTTTCATCTGTTACTTGATTAAAATCGCTCAATAGGCCCTGGAAGCACGCACAAGGTCTTGGCCTCATCCCGCCTGCAGACTGCTCTGGACCAGGCCCTTTGAGACCCATGGACCACCACACAGTGGGGTCAGGTGGGGACCCACTCGGGCCCCACCTGACAGCCAGTGTGCCCGGCCCCCCCGAGAGCTCTGCCCCTGGCTCCCTTCTGCTTCATGCTGCCTCCCCAGCTCTGAGCACGGCTGGCTCCCTCATCACCAAGGCCTTCTGTGACGCCGTCTCAAGAAGCCACCCTCTCCTCTGGCTGTAACCCACGACGCCTGTCACCTCCCTCCTGAGGCCTGTCACTCACTAACACGGCTTTTGTGTTTTTTCTGTCTCCCTTCATTACAACAGCACAGACCTTGACCATCATCACTGCTCATCTTTAGCTGTTACCTGGCCCATGGATGTTGTTAGGTACCATCGAGGCAGGTCCGACTCATAGAGACCCTATGTACAACAGAATGAAACACTACCTGACCCTGTGCCGTGGCCGGTACTATGTCACTGCTTCTCTGCTACTCAGAGGGTTTTCAATGGCTTATTGTTTTGGGAGCGAGTTGCTGGGTCCTTCTCCCAAGCCTACAGCGTCCGGTATTCCCAGGCGGTCTCTCATCCAAATACTAACCAGGCCCGACCCTGCTTTGCTTCCAAGATCAGACAAGATCAGACGGCCGGGTGGTACCGCTGTAGACATTTGGCCCACAGCGAGAAGTCCAAGGCTCACGAAAGGGTCTGACTGAGGGAATAAGTGAATGATGGCCACAGAGGAGAACCCAGCTCAGCCATCTCGGCCCGACTGCATCGCAAATACTGCAGAAGTCCTGTGCACAAGGCAGGCCTCGGTGCAAAGGGAGGTTTCAGGTCACTTTCTGCTCCCTCTCCCGGGCCACGTGGGCAGGTGACACTGAGATGCAGTCAACAGTCTGCAGTAAGACCCTTTCTCAACCTCGGGAGATCTCGTCTCAGGTGGGGGAGGAGCCTGGCGTGGAGGCCATGCCTGTGATCCCAGAGGCCCAGGAGGCAGAGGTAGGAGGATCGGGAGTTGGAGGCCAGAGGCAGCCTCCCCAACTTAAGAGACTGACTTAAACTAAAATATAATAATAAAACATGGGCTTAGGGTGCAGCTCAGTGGCCAAGCACCCTGGGTTCAATCCCCCAGAAACACACACACACACACAGAGGAACTGTCTGAGGAGTGTAAACATCAACAACAGCCACCGTAAGGAAAGGGACTCGAGGGCCAGTGTCGTGGGATGCTCTGAGCTGTGTGTGTGACTGAGGTCAGAGGACTGAGGACCAGCCGGGTCTCAAGAGGGTAGGTGGAGTCCAGGCTGGAGTGACTGAAGACCTGGGGTGGAGATGGCCGTTGGGAGAAGCCAAAGGCTGGTGGACAGAGAATGTTTTCTCTCTCTCCAGATGGAACATACTAGAACGTGTAGGAATGCAGATAGGAACGATCCAGAAACTACGAGAGACCGAAGATAATGGAATCACAGTGGCTCCCGAGAAAGCAGGAGCAGGTGGGCCAGAGCCCATGTGGGGGCGGTGGCTGGGGATGGGCACGTCTGCCTCCCGTGGAAGACGGACGTGGCTTTAGAGATTTGGTGACAGGAAGGCAAATGCGGCGGCGGCTTCGCTCACGATTTGGCGGAGTGCGTGCTTGGCGTAGTACTCGAACTTAGTAAGTGTCTGAGGGGTTCAGACACGCTACCCCAAAATGATAGCTTAGATCTCAACAACCAGAGGCAGGAAGGTCTGTCTGACCTTCTCCCTCCCTCTCCGCTATACCCTCATGTGACGAGGTCCTGTCCTGTTCCTGGGGGACAGGAATGTCCCACAGTGACATGGAAAAATCTGGCCAGCTCCTCCCCGGTTTTGTCCCATTGGATTTTGGTCCTCCGAGTAGACTTCGGGGCCTGCAGCCATAGCCCTGTGGCATCCGATCCCATCACATCTCGGAAGCTAAGCAGGGTAGGGCCTGGTTAGAACCTGGATGGGGGACCGCCTGGGAACACCAGGTGCTGTAGGCTTGGGAGAAGGACCTGGCAACCCCCTCCCAAAAATCAATCTGCCATGGAAAACCCTATGAACAGCAGAGAAGCACTGACAATAGTGCTTCCCCTGTTGTACAGAGGGTTGCTATGAGTCGGATACCGACTCGACGGCACCTAACAACAACAACAAGTAGACTTCTGCAGCACTGGGCATAAAAACACAGCTTTCTCCCTATTTCCTTGGGTCTTCCCTTCTGAACGAAAACTTTTATTAAATAAGTTCATAGGCTTTTCTCCATCTCTCGTGTTACACGGCCTCAGCATGAGCCTTGCAACGCGACAGGGAAAGGTACTGCTTTTCTCCCCTGCATGGCCCACAAGGGGCTGGGATTTAGCTCAGTTGGTAGAGCGCTGCACTGCAGTCTCTGAGGTCCCGAGTTCGATTCCCAGCACCACAAAAATGGGAGAAGGACCTGGCAATCCACTCCCAAGGCAATCCGGAAACAGTCAGCCATTGAAAACCCTATGAGGGTCAGGCAATCCCTAAACAGTCAGCCATTGAAAACCCTATGAGGGTCGCTATGAGTCGGGTACCGACTTGACGGCACCTAACAACAACAACAACATGGCCCACAAACGGTTGTTCAATGTGGTGTCACTTGAACATTATTATAAATGTCCCTTCTCTGTCAGCCAAAGTAGATGGCCGAAGCATCCATATACCTGGGAGATTAAGTCTGATCATGGATGAAATACCAGGCGAAAGGAAACAGTAACGTTCAGTTTCTTGCACACAGAAAAGAACCATGCACCTACGGCCTTATGAGCAGGCTTATTTCATTTTGAAACAAGCATTTCAAATATACAAAGAATAAAGTTTAGTAACAGAATAACATATGTGAGTGAGAAATTCCTAAGACTTTTGAAAGCTCCTTCGTGCCCCTCTATAAAATCTTGTTTATCCTTTCCTTACCTCTCTTTATGGCTTGAGGATGTGTATATCTCTGCACAGTATCAGCTAAGTTCTGCACATTGCTGCGTTTCACTCATGGTTCCCTGCTATGCTACGTTCCATCACATGAAACTTCTGTTAAGTCATTTCGCATGTCTTTCTCTTGTGACTTTTGTTGTAAACGTTGCAGCAAAATGTTACGGTACTCTTCTACCACTGATGGAAGGCTGAGTTGTTGCCAGTTTGGATTATTATTTTCCAAATTCTTAAACTTGTTTCCAGGGTCAAGCAACTTTAATTAATTAATTAATTAGCTATTTTTTTTTGAGACAGGCTTCGCTACGTAGCCCAGGCTAGCCTCCAACACACAAGCCTCCTGCCTCAGGCTCTGCAAATGCTGGCATTACAGATTCACACTGGGACCGTGAATTTTTTTTGGATATGTATTTACAGACGGAACTGCCGCATTAAGCTCTATGTGCCTCTTTCACTTTCTGACCTGATGCCAACTAGGTTTCCCAAAAGGTTAAACCAGTTTATATTCCTATTTTAACTTGCTAATTTTGGCTAAATTGGTAGGAATAACTGGCATGTGAATTATTTTCATGTTTCCCTAATTACTGCTGGGCTTCAACATCTTTTCACATATTTATTCCAGATTTTCTTTTCAGAGAATTATGTTCATGGCTGCTGCTCATTTTTCTCATTGGGGTGTTTTTTTAAAAAAATATTTTGTGAACATTCACTTTTTGTTAGTTGTGGACGTGGTCACTACCTCTTCCAGGTTAGTAGCTTGTGGCCCATAGCACAATCCTGGGAGGCACCAGGCACATCCCAGGCGTTTGGATCTTTATCTGATAAACATCTGGATAAGTCTGAATCTTTATTATGTCAATTTTCCTACACATGATGTAAAACGTCCTGAAAAAAGTAAAACCACCTGGTAGTTCCCACAAAGGTACAACAGAGCCAGTGGTACCCTGGGCTCATCTTTTTATTCAGGGAGTCTTTCCATGTTACAAAGCTTTTACTTTAAAATTTTAACGTAGTTGATTGCAATAATCTCTTCATTTATGGTGTTCTGTTTAAGAAATCCTAATGAACCAGAAGCCATTACAGTCTGTATTCTGTATTTTCTTCTAAAAAATTTATCTCTTTGCTTTGCCTTAAGTATTTGCCTATATGTTGTATATGGTGTGAGGTAGGGATCTGATTCATTTAATTCTGTACAGATTAACCAACTGTTAGAGGAATGTGTTCTGGAAAGCCTTCCTTTCCTCATTGATGTTACTGCTATCTTTGTGATATTTTGTGTGTTCTTGTGACCCATATGCATGGGTCAGTTTCTTTATTAGTTGCTTTATTATGTCCCACTGATGAATTTATGTGATCTCTGAGACAGTTACTGTACCTTTGGCAATCTGGTAGGGCAAATCCTCTATTTTTTTCTTATTTCATATTATCTTCACTATTATTGAATACTTGTTTTTACATGTATAGAAATTCTGAAATCAGCTTTTCAAGTTTCACTTTAAAAATCCTGTTGGGATTTTGACTGGAACAATACACTGACTACTATGATCATTTTTAAATTAATTTTTTAATTTTGTGTTTTATTGAGGCAGTTTCTCACTGTGTAGCCCAGGCTATCCTGGAACTCACTATGTACCCCAGGCTGGCCTCAAATATGCATTGATCCTCCTACCTCAGTCTCCCGAGTGCTGGGATTATAGGTGTGCGTCACACCACACTCGACTTACATTTTATTAAATAGATCTTATTAGTAATTTCTAGTTAGTGTACAGATTAATGGGTCTCGTCATGACATTTCCATTCATGCATATCATTGTACATTGTTCATATTCATCCCATATCTATGACCAATTTTGATAAAACTGAGTTTTATTCATAGCAAGAATTTCTATTCTTGAATACCTATTCTTCCCATGTAAATATCTAGTAATTTTCAATATGAAAGTTTTATTTTTCTCCAGAAAGACTGTGATGTACTATTAAATTTATTTCCAGTATTCTTTTTATTATTATTTCTATCTCCACTAGTGTTCTTCTTAAAAATTACATTTTTGGTTTGCTGCTGATGTAGGGCTATGTAATTACTTTTGCATATTGATTTTGCATCTAGTAATCTTATTAAATAATTGAATATCACTTCAAAATGGCAGCTTTATTTATTGTGCTACAATACTTATACTCTATTTCTCTGTCTTACCTTCTGTGCTAGCTAGACTTCCAGTTAAATAAAAGTAGCAATAACAGGAGTTCTTGTCGTTTCTGGTTGTAAAGAGAATGTTTCTTGGTAACATCACTAGATCTATGATTGCTGTAAGTGTTTTTACCAGGTTGAAGAGGATTCCATCTACTCCTCGCTTGCTTCTCTGTTTCTTCCTAGGTTTCATAATGAATGGATTTTATCAAATTCTTATTAGCACTGAAGTGACAATTCTCCTTTAATTTGCAAATGCTATGAATGTAAGTAAAAGTTTCTGATGTTAAATGAAACAATAGTCTTGGGATATGCCAAGCTTGGTGGATGCAGTTTACCTTTTTAAGGGCTCTTGTATTATCTATTCATAAATAACACTGACTTTTATTTTCCTTCTTGTACTGTTCTTTTCTGATTTTGGCATCAAGGTTCTAGCGGTCTCATAAAATAAGTTAGGAAATGTTCTTTCTTTTTTTCCCCCTCCTTTCCCCCCTGTTTTCTAAAGGACTTTGCAAAAGATTAGAACTACCTGTTCCATGAATGATTGATAACTCTCCCAGAAAACTGTCTACAGCTTGTGGGAATATTTCTGTAATAGTTCTAAGATTATTTGTGTTTTCTGCTTCTTTCTTAAGCAGTTTTGGTGGCTATTGTTGTTGTTAGGTGCCGTCGAGTCGGTATCCGACTCATAGCGACTCTCTGTACAACAGGGGAAACACTATTGTCAGTGCTTCTCTGCTGTTCATAGGGTTTTCAATGGCAGATTGATTTTTGGGAGGGGGTTGCCAGGTCCTTCTCCCATTGGTGGCTATAGGATGCTAGATATTGATCCATCATGTCTAAGTTGTAAAATTTATTGGAATAAAATTGCTTATAAGGGTCCTCAGTTGTTTGGTGGTGGTGGTGGGTAGTTGGGGGTTTAACCCAGGGCCTCAGACATACTTTGCAAGTGCTCTACCATGGGCTGCATCTCCAGCCCGTTTTTGAATATTTTAAGTCAAGATCTCACTAAATCACACAGGCTGCCTCTGGCCACAAAGTCACGGTCCTCTTGCCTCAGCCTCCCAAGTCACTGGGATTATAGGCATGAGCCAAGGCACCCACCACCCCTTACTATCTTTTTAATCTCTGCTGCAGGTACAACGGTACCCCATTTTTATTGTAACATCATCTTTTCTTTTTTTTCTGATTAATAGAGTGGCCTGTCAATTGTATGAGTTTTTTCAAAGAAACAACTTTGTGTTTCTGAGGTTTTCTTTTTCATTCATTTCTGTTCTCTTCTTATATCTATTGTTATTAATTATATTTAACAGTATTTATTATTCCCTTATTCCTATTTGAACTTACACTGATGTTCTTTTCTAAAGCTGTTGCTTAGCTCAAGGTTCTTAGTCTTTTATTTCCCCTCTATTTTGAACACTTGGCCTGCAGCGGTAGCCCTGTGGCATCCGATCCCCTCAGATCTCGGAAGCTAAGCAGGGTCAAGCCTGGTTAGTACTTGCATGGGAGACCGCTTGGGAACACCAGGTACTGTAGGCTTGGGAGACAGACTCGGCAACCCACTCCCAAAAATCAATCCGCCATTGAAAACCCTATGAATAGCAGAGAAGCACTACAGTAGTGTTTCCCCTGTTGTATGTAGGGTTGCTATGAGTCAGACACCAAGTCCATGGCACCTAACAACAACATGAGTACATGAATTATTTCCTAAGAAGACTTCCATGCACACACACACACACACCCATACACTTGGTTTAAACCCCTACGTCCCATCCTAGCCTCCCTAAGCCCGTGCACCACTCCATACCTTCCAGGCCAGGACCCTTCTCTAAGAGCAGCAGAGATAATGGCAAAGCCTGCATTTCCCTACCGGGTGTGAGTGTTATTTTACTCCATGGATTGCTTCAATCATTCCTGGACTACAGTATGCTTTAAACCTGATTGAACATTTAGGTGAACCTCCCACCCAATTAATCGGCTGCGCTTGTGAAACAAAATTAGGTACAGCAATCAATCAATCTCATTTTGGCGTCTGTTAAATCTGATGACTTTGCCATAATAATTAGATGTAATTGTCATGATTACAAAATTCCCAACTTTTCAATCAAGGACAACAGTTATTTACTGGCTTCTCTGAGAGGTACGCCTGAGCATGTGGTACGGATCCTCGTCCGTCTGATTAAAGGCCACACGACCTCGCATGTGGTAGAGGGGGACTCAGCCTATGGTTTGGGAGAAGTTCCCTTGAGGAGGTGGAAGCCAGTCAGGCAAAGTGGGGCACGCGGGGGTGAGGGGCGGTGTTTCGGGAAGCAGGCTGGTTTGTGCAGAGGCCTGTGGGCAGGTAAGGAGGGGCTGCTTTTGGGGGCCTGGCGAAGGTTCAGGATGGCTGGCGTAGGTAGTGACAGGTGGTGAGCGGAGAGAGGAGTCTGGGAAGGTGGAGTAGCCATCAGCAGGTGGTCACAGCAGCCCCAGAACGGTGCCTGGAGCTTGTAGTGAGAAGCAGGGACCTAAGAGGTGCCCGGGAGGGCTAATGGCTCCCTTTCCATGGTTACAGATTCCAAATGCAATCTCCTTCAGGGAGCCTCAAGTCTAGGGAAACTTCTTGCCTGTGAAAGTCCTTTGGTCTTTTTGATGTTTTCTATTTCCTTCTGGGACAGGCTGGGATTTAGCTCAGTTGGTAGAGCGCTGTGATGCAGTCTCTGAGATCCCGAGTTTGATTCTCAGCACTATAAAATGGGAGAAGGATGTGGCAATCCACTCCCAAGGCAATCCCGAGACAGTCAGCCATCGAAAACCCTATGAGGGTCGCTATGAGTCGGACTCGCTTCGATGGCACCTAACAGCAGCAACAACTACAACATTTCCTTCTGGGGGAGACTCAAGGGAGAAAATGATTTATACAAATTCCAGCGCAGGGCTGGGGAGGTAGCTCAGTGGGAGTCTTTGAATAGCATGTGCAAGGCCCTGGGTCCCACCCCAGCACAGCAAACAACAACAACAACAACAACAGAAAATAAATTCTGGGGCAAAGACTATTTTTTCACTCCTAACGTATTTTTGCAGGAGGAACGGAAGGCACTTGGGACAAGTTCGAAAGAATCTAGCGGAGAAATAGAACCATGCTTGGCAGATGCCAAGGCGGGTAACAGGAGTCAGGCTCTGATCAGAGGCGGCGGCTCTCAACACCACCCTGCGCCGTGACCCTGCCCCACAGAGGACCCAGGGCGTGCTGTGCTCTGGCCTGGCTTGGAGGGAAACCAACCCTGCCGAGACCCTCCTGGCCTCCTGTCGCCACCCTCGGCCCCCTGTGTGCACCCTTCCAGAACAAGCAGGACTGCGCCTCGTCTACTGCAATCATCATTTCGTACAGCTTTTAAGTGATTTATTTAACAGTGAGACAGCAGTCTGGAAGGGGACTGGGATTTGGCTCAGTGGGTAGAGCGCTGCACTGCAGTCTCTGAGGTCCCGAGTTCAATTCCCAGCACCGCAAAAATGGGAGAAGGACCTGGCAATCCACTCCCAAGGCAATCCCGAAACAGTCAGCCATTGAAAACCCTATGAGGGTCGCTATGCGTCGGATACCGACTCAACGGCACCTAACAACAACAACAGTCTGGAAGGAGGGAATGAGGAAGTGTGGGTCAAAGGTCACGGAGAAGCAGGTATGTGGGATGAACAAGTCTCTCGAGCGCCTGTGCAACAGGAGGACCCTCAGTGATAAAACCCTACTGTGTTAGTTTTGCTGAGTGCGATTTTATCTGCTCTCTGTGCAAGGGGGCAACTCTGTGAGATGACAGGTTTGTTAATCTTCATTACAGAGACTATTTTTGCATCTCTCTCTATTCCATTACATCACCTTGTATACATTAAATACACACAATAGGATTTATTTTAAAAAACGAGGCAGTTTGGCAGAAAAACTTTTACCTAACGAAAGTGTTTTAAAAATAGGCAAGTGGGGGGCAGGGTTGTAGCTCATTGGTAAGGTGCTCGCCTAGCATGCGCAAGGCCCTGGGTTTGATCCAAGAAAGAAAGAAGGAAAGAAGGAAAGAAGGGGAAAAGCGAAGGAAATAAGGAAGGCAGGAAGGCAGGAAGGAAAGGAAGAAAGAAAGAAAGAAGGAAGGAGAGAAAGAATGAAGGAAAGAAGGAAAGAAAGAAAGAAAGAGAAAAGCAAAGAGGCAAATGGGAGGTATGGATGTCTCGCAGGCGTTTCCAAGTTGATCTATCCAAGACCTAACCCATTACTCCACCGAGAATGTGGGATAATTTATAAGATAACTGTCTTAGATTCTTCCAAAAGAAAATGGTCAATAAAAAAACAAAATAAGGTTGAGGCCTAGAAAGAGGATCCTTTAGATCAAAGCAGACTAAAAAGATACATAGTATCAATTATAGAATATATTATATAGTATATATAATATAGAATAGTACTAGTTGTGTGTGTGAGTGTGTGTGTGTGTGTGTGTGTGTTTACATGAAGTTATTCGGTGCCATCGAGTCGGTATCCGACTCATAGTGACCCTCATAGGGTTTTCAATGGCTGACTGTTTCGGGATTGCCTTGGGAGTGGATTGCCAGGCCCTTCTCCCATTTTTGCGGTGCTGGGAATTGAACTCGGGACCTCAGAGACTGCAGTGCAGCGCTCTACCAACTGAGCTAAATCCCAGCCCTTTTACATGAGGAGGGACCCAAGACACCTGGAAATGGATATGAAAACAGAGCTCGCCTATTTCGCTGATGTGAGGGATTGTGCACTAGAAAATTTACTCCTCCAGGTCACACAGTCAACTGAAGTTTTTACTACTTGGGAGTTTTGTTTTGATTTTGTTTTTGCTTTTGGGACAAGGTCTTGCTGTGTAGCCCAGGCTGGCTTAGAACTCATTACGTAGATCAGGCTGGCCTTCAACTCACATGGATCCTCCTCCTGTCTCACCCTCCCACGTGCTGGGATCACAGACGTGGCCACCACACCAGGCTTGTCCCCACCTTGGGACGAGATCTCCTGAGGTTGAAGCAGGGTCTTGTGAGGCCTGGAACTCGCAATCCTCCTGCCTCCGCCTCCTGAGTGCTGAGACCACCAGTAGGCACCACCATGCCCAGCTCTATCTAGAAGTTTTGAGAGGTTTCGCCACAATTTGCAGAAGGGAGATCCTGAGTTGTGGCCCACGGGTGACTGCTTCTTCCACCATGACAACACACGTGCCCGCACCATGCTGGGAGTTCAGCAGTTTTGGGCCAAAACCAGGAGGACTCTTGCGCCCCGCCCTTCCTCGTTCACCTGATCTCACCCTGTGCAACTTTTTTTGTTTTCCAGGATAAAAAAAGTCCTCAAAGGGAAAGGCTGTGCTGATGCAGAGGAGGTGAAATGAAAAAAACAGCAGAGCCTGAAAGGCATCAAAACCAATGAGCTCTAAACCTGTTTTGAGCAGTGGGAGAAAAGATCTCGATCGGTGTATTGCTTTGCACAGAGTGACTGAAGTTTGATCGTGTAAAAATACATAACTTTTAATAAATAAATTCTGGTCTTTTGGGGGTACTCCTCATATTCCTGTGTGTGTGTTTGCGCGCGCGCGCGCGCGCGCGCGTGTGTGTCAGTGTGTGGCCAAATTCAAATGCAAGGTGTGACCCCTCCTTTGAGAGCAGCAGCTGTAAGAGACGGCTTGGCATAATTAGGGAAATATGATTTGGGGTGAATTTTAGATAGCCTAGAACCACTGCTACTTCCCAGGTGGGAGACTGGTGGTTCCCCTGGTCATCGTGGGAATCTTAGTGTCCCCCTAACTGCAGGAGACAGGTGCACGGACTGAAGGACACACTGTCAATGCCATCCTCAACTCGCGTTCAAGTGTTCAGAGCCCGGGAGGCAAAACACTACCAAGCAGGGATCTGGGCGACGGGGTACAGGGGCCCCTTGTGCTGAGCTTTCTACTTTTACGTCGCTCTGAAACTTCTCAAAACAAGAGAAAAACAGGTGCACACACGAGAATCCCACAGGGCCTCTAGAAAGCCGCTGGACAGGTAGGCGACCAGACAAGATCAAGTGCAGGGAGGGCTCGGGTGACGGCCGGGCTCATCCAGTGAGAGTCTGAAGACCTGGGGTTCCGGAATCCCGCCAGGGACGTGGAGCTGAGGACGCCGGGGCTCCCTATGGCGGGGTATTATGAAGGCAACCGACCCAGCCGCTAAATCCTCCGCCACTGTCTGCAGCCAGTTATCCACTCTTCTCTGTGCATGGGCGCCTCCAGCACCCTGGCCCTCCCCCCTCCGTCCTCCCGCTCCCGACGTCCCTCCCTCTCTGCTGTCGCCTGTCTGCGGTACATTTTGCCAAAGGGCAGCCCCAGCACCCACGCTGGAGCTGTGGCCCTGCCATGCAGCCTTCCCGGCCTTGTGTCCACGCGAGGCACCAGCCCATGGCCCTGGACACCCCGTGACCCACGGTCTTCTGTCCCCTAGTCCTGCCCCTTCCCGGGCGTCTGGCGGCCCTGGGGAGGAAACACAGTTCCTGAGACCACGATGTGGGTCCTCCCTAGGGCCCTGAAGACCTCTCGCTCCCTGTCCTCAGCCTGCGCCCTGGCGACTCTCGCTTCTCCACCTCTGGGGACACGATGGCGAGGATCCCACGCCCACACGGACCCCAGGAGCTCTCCACAGGGGCTGCGAGGGAGCCTGGGGTCTTCCGCCTGCACCCTGGGTCACCTTTGGGGTGACTGGCTGCCCACTGCCCTTCTGCCAGATGGCTCAGTCTTCTAGAAGGATCAGTTAGAAATCACTTCCTCACACTGAGTGAAGTCACTCCTGAGACTTCTGAGCTGCGGGGCTCAGGCTCTGGAGCAGGGGAGGCTCCGCCCCCTCTCTCGCCCCACTCTGAGCACCAGCCTGTCCCACCTGTCTACTCCCACGGGGTGCCTGGTGCCCGCAGTGGCCCAGGCCAGCTCCCCAGGACACAAGGCAGCTCCTAAAGGCTGCAGCCTTAGCAACCTCAATCTAACATGGGAAGTGCAGCCATGCGGGGCGCTCGGTCCCCAGATGCAACGCACCCTCCCGTCCCATGGACGGCTCCCCTTTCCATGCCCCTGGTGGGGAAAGAAATCCCAGTTCGAAGCGAAAGCGCGACACGTGCAGGGCAGTGTGGGTGTGGCCAGGAGGCTTGGGTGGGCGGCGCTTACGTAAGCCTGCCACCCATGGAAGGAGGCTGGGGTGTAAAGCGAACAGAGGCCGGAAGCTTACCTCTCCCTGGAAGCTCTTCAGCAGCGGCGCTACCTGCTTGCGCAAATCCTGGAGCAAGACGGCCGGGCAGCAAACAGCCATTGCGGAGGGAAAAAGAAGAGAAACTTGGTTAGCGCTTCCGGAAAAGACCCCCTGCCGATCATCGTGCCAGCCCTGCCCCTCTCCTGACCTCCCCCCTCAAACGTACCCGGCACCCACTCCACAATGTACAGGCGCTTACGGAAGAATGCAACTGCATTTCACTTCTGCAGAGTCCTGGCTAGAATGTGCTCCAGACTAAAGTTTTTGTTGTTGGTGTGAGCAAGATCACTGGCTTAGAATAAACTAAGTGATAATGAGCCGGGGGCATCCAACCCCATCAGATCTCGGAAGCTAAGCAGGGTCGGGCCTGGTTAGTCCTTAGATGGGAGACCAGCTGGGAACACCATATACTGTAGGCTTGGGAGAAGGACCCGGCAATCCACTCCCAAAAAATCAAACCACCACTGAAAACCCTATGAACGGCTGAGAAGCACTGACAATAGTGTTTCACCTGTTGTACGCAGGGTCACTGTGAGTCGGATACGGACTTGACGGCACATAACAACATGTGATAATGTAGGTATGAGGCTGTTTTTATCTGAAATGGATCTGAGCCGCCACCCTACTGAAATGTGAGCTGCTGTTCTGTGTAGGGTTAATGGGCCATTTGGCCTGTTCTGTATTTGAGTCTGATACAGTCACCGCAGTCATCTCACTGTGGTGTCTGATCCGGTCAGATCTTGGAAGCTAAGCAGGGTCAGACCTGGTGGGAGACCACCTGGGAATAGCAGGTGCTGCAGGCTTGGGAGAAGGACCTGGCAGCCTCCTACCACAGAACAATCAGCCATTGAAAACCCTATGAATAGCAGAGGCGCACTGACATGGTGTTTTGTCGGACACCGGAGCGCTGGTAACTCACAACAACATGGTCACTGGAAATTTTACCCCAAGCCACCAGTACAACACTCATTCTAACATCGGGGCACCCTGCAGGTAGGTGCATGTGACCTCTTTGAGAGCATCCTGTTTAAAATGTTGTTACGTGCTGTCAAGTCAGGTCTGACTCATAGCGACCCTCAAGGGGTTTTCCCTGGTGATTTTTTCGGGATTGTTTCGGGAGCTGGCTGCCAGGTCCTTCTGTTTCTGTGGTGCTAGGGATCGAACCCAGGGCCTAAGCGTGCGCAAAGCAGCGCTCTACCAAATGAGCTAAACCCCAGCCCACTATTTAAAATACAGTAATTGGGAAAGGGCTTTGAATGCTTTGAAAAGACTTGAAGGAGGTCACTTCTTTACTGTGAGTTTAGGTGTACACGCCACCTTTATGAAATGATCTCTGTGCCACTTGAGATTCATTAAGTCTGGGACAAGACCAAGGCACCCAGCAATTTTCTCCAGTTCCAAGGCCAACCCTGATATATGTTTGTGCCTGACTGAAATGCACGAGTACTAGGAGAGAGACATTTCAGTCAAACCGTGAGACAAGAAGAAAGCAAAGGCGGTATTTTGGAAAAATAAACCTAATGCTATGGGAAAACACCAGAGGAAAGATAAATTCAAATTAAGGAGTCAGGGAACAGTGCCTTGAGGAGGCGGCATGGGAGCCGAGAAGACAGGCGGACTTTGGCAGCTGAACAGAGGGCCAGAGGGCTGAGCTCTCAGCATACCTGCCCATGTGCTGCTCCCCTATAACCCGGGCACAGTGACAGGAAATGCACGGTGTGCCTGGGACGTGAGAGCCTGAGCTCCGTCCGGCCCCCCTGGGTCAGAGCCTAGAGGAGGGAGGGCCAGGATGAAGGCTCAAGGGGTTCAGAACATAGAAGGAGGATGGCGGGGGACAGTGCGGCGCTGGTTCTGAATTCTGGCCCAGCCCCTCTCTGACTGGGTGAAGTCACTTCCCTTTGGGCCTCAGTTCCTTCTCTATGGGGAAAGGAAAAAGGATAAAGGAAAAGAGAAAGGAAAGGAAAGGAAAATAAAGGAAAAAGCTAAGGAAAAAGGAGGAGAAAGGGAAGGGAGGAAAGGGGAAGAAAGAGAAGAAAAAAGATAAAAAAAGAAGAGAAAAAGAAAAATTGAAAAAGAACAAAAAGTCCTGTAACTTCCCCTTCAGTTACGCAAGTTTTCTAAAGGACGCATTTTGAAACATGACGCCGTTATTTCCCTGGAGAAGCCAACGCTCTTTGGCCCTCCACTGCACGGTTTTACTTCCACACCAAGTTCAATGACTCATTACTAGCTTCTTAAATACGGCTGAGGCAGGGACAGTCATGGCCTCCTGATCCCTGGCACCTGTGAGTATGACAGGTGGCAGGTATGGGGCAGGGTGTGGCAGATGTGATCCCGTTAGGGATCGTGAGCTGGGGCAGACCATCCTGGATGACACAGGGGCTTCTGAGTTCATCATGGAGGCCAGATGTAGTCCTGGGGTCCCTACAGAGAGAGGCAGGGGCGGGCAGAGTCAGAGAAGGGGACGTGAGGACAGCAGCTAATGCTGGGATGATGTCGGGGCCCTGGCCAGGGACAGCGGGCAGCCTGAAGCAGCTGGCCCGGGGGAGGAAACAAGACACTCCCCAGAGCTTCTGGAAGGAAGACAGCTCTTGTCGGCACCTTCATGTCGGCCCAGTGAATCCCATTCCAGACTCCTGACCTCCAGTAATGTGTGGTGGGCAAGTTCTGCTGTTTTTATTTTATATTTTTTTTTGCGGTAGTGGGGGTTGAACACAGGGCCTCGCGCTTGCATGCTCTGCAAATGCTGGACCACTGAGCTGCACCCCCATTTTTTTGTAACTTTTTGAGACAGGGTCTCACTAAATTACACAGACTGCCTCTGGTCTTGAACTTGCGATCCTCCTACCTCCGCCTCCTGAGCCGCTGGGATTAAAGAGTTCTGTTATTTTAAGACACTAAGACTACGGTAAATTGTAATAGCATCGACAGAGAAGTCAAGCATTATTTCATTTAGCCCACTGTACTTTTTAAAGGACAGAAGACAAAATTTTACTGTGCAAGGGAAAGGAGGGGAAAGAGGACAAGAAGGGTAAAAAAAGAAAAATGACAGGAGAAAGATTTTCATAGGATCCCAGTCACGGTCTACGGTAAAGTCTGTGTTTTAATCATTAAAGAAAAAAATAACAATAAACTGCACTTGCTTAAATTTTGGTACTGGGGGATTGAACCCAGGGCCTCACATATGCCTTTTGCACTGAGCCGCACCCCCTGCCCATTTTTTACTTTTTATTTTGACAGAGGGTCTTGTTAAGTTACGCAGGCTGCCTCTGGCCTCAAATTTGTGATCCTCCTGTCTCAGCCTCCCGAGCAACTGGGATTACAAGCGTGCGCCACCACGCCCAGCTTTGTATTTTGTTTTCTTGAGACACCCTTGCTATGTATTCTAGGCTGGTACATTAATACTTTTTTTGCAAGAAACTTGATCGCCACAGGTTACAAGGCAGGTGGTATAAACAATGTAGGTAAGTGTACTGGGTTTTTTCTTCTTCCTTATATTTTTGTACTAAGGGTTGAACCCAGGGCTTTGTGCATGCTAGGCAAGTAGTGTAACGCTGAGCTGCATCCCTACACCCTATTTTACTTTTTATTTTGAGATAAGGTGTTGGTAAATTGTGCAGGCTGCCTCTGGCCCTGAACCTGAGATCCTCCTTGTTCTGCGTCCACCAGCTGAACAGCTGGGATTACAGGCCTGCGTCAGGGGACCAGGCTCAGTTACGTGTACTGTGTGTGCCCTGGCTGTGGCCTGGATTTCCTGCCCGGAGCGAGGAGAGCCCTATGCCCTCTCCATGGGCTCTCTCTGGAAGCGTGGGCCCATCTCGCTCCCTCACACAAGGACAAAGAGGCAGGATGATCACCGGAAGCTGCTGTGGTCACCCGCTACCAACATGCAATGGTGGACGGAGCTTGCCTGCGGTTAGTTTTCCAAAAACGCTGATTTTGTATGTGGTGACTCGTTAATGAGGTGCCACTGTATCACGCAGCATTCCCACTGCTCTGTGGTCTCTGAGGTCCCGGGTTCGATTCCCAGCACAGCAAGAAATGGAAGAAGGACGTGGGAATCCACTCTTGAGGCAATCCCAAAACAATCAGCCATTGAAAGCCCTGTGAGTGTCGCTATGAGTCGGACACAACTTGATGGCACCTAACAACAACATCGGGAGAGGGATGTGGGCAGTCCACTCCCCAAAACAATCCTGAAACAATCCGCCATAAAAAACCCTATGAGGGTTGCTATGAGTTGGACCTGAATCCATGGCACCTGACAACAACAACATAGAAGGCCCTGGCAGCTCACTTCCAAAACAATCAACTATCAAAAACCCTACGAGTAGCACAGAAACACTATCAGATATAGTGCCAGAAAATAAGCCCTACAGGTGAGAAGGCATTTAAAAGATGACAGGGGGAAGAGTTGCCTCCTCAAAGCAGAGTTGACCTTCATGATGGGAAAGGAGTAAAGCCCCTGGGACTTCCAGTTGCTGATGTGACATGAGTCAAAAAAGAAAAAAAGAAACACAGTGGCTGCAACAATGGACTCAAACATAAGAAGATCGTGTGCATGGCACAGTGTCGGTTAGTGTCTCGTTCGTGGTACATAGGGTTGCCACGAGTTGGACCTGACTTGACGACACCCAACAACCACCACCACCACAATATTAGAGACACAAACAGAACATATGAAATTACTTTTAGTTTAATTTCATCCAGTATTTTCAAATATTATCCTTTCACATTTGTTGTTGTTGTTGTTGTTAGGTGCCGTCGAGTCAGTATCCAACTCATAGCGACCCTCATAGGGTTTTCAATGGCAGACTGTTTCAGGATTACCTTGGGAGTGGATTGCCAGGCCCTTCTCCCATTTTTGTGGTGCTGGGAATTGAACTCGGGACCTCAGAGACTGCAGCGCAGCGCTCTACCAACTGAGCTAAATCCCAGCACGTTCACATTTAGTCAACATAAAAATTATTACCGAGCTACAGGACATTGTTTTCTTGCTTGTTAAGTCTTTGCAATCTGCAGTGCATATTACACCGGCCACAGGTCAGGTGTCCGCTAACCACACGCGGCTGTCAGCCACCAAAGTGGGCAGCTGGGGGCTGAGACACACATTCACAAATCAGGGAAGGAGGGCCAGGGAGGGGGTGCCCCTTCTGTGGGTCGGCAGGAGAGGTGAAAGGGCAGCTAAGTAAAGTACAAGGAAAGCTTCAAAAGTTCAGGGCTCAGCGCAGAGGGAATTCAGGAAGGAAAAGGAGTCGCTTTTGTCAAATGCTGCCGCAGAGCCGAGGAGTGCCTGGCGGCTTTCACAGCCGCTCGAGAAGGGAACCGGCCGCAGCAAGTGTAGGGCACACCCTGAGAAACCAACGGTCTGGAGAAAGGACAGGCAGAAAGGCATGCAAGGTCTGAGAGTGCCGGCTGGATATCAGAGGTGACTGAGCACACAGATTCATTCACTTTCTGCTATGACCCCACCAGCCTAAGAAACTCACAGGGACAGTACAGGTAACAAGGGTGCCTGAGCTCAGAAAAGGGAGGGAATTTCTCCCAGACCACACAGCTGGAAGAGTCAGGATTGGAACTCAACTCTCTACGGCAGGATTTGAACCCCGCTCCCTCTAACCGGGTCAGTAACCAACATCATGATAAATGGAGAAAAGACTGAGGCTGTCCAAGATTTTGCTTTGCTTGGTTCAACGATCAACGTCCAAGGAAGCAGCAGTCAAGAAATCAAAAGACGCACTGCATTGGGAAAAGCTGTTGCAAAAGACCTCTTTAAAGTGCTGAAAAGTAAAGATGTCATATTGAAGATCAAAGTGTGCCTGATTTATGACATATTTTCAGTCACATCATATGGCTGTGAAAGCTGGACATTGAATAAGAGAGACGGGAGAAGAATCGATGCTTTTGAATTATGCTGGAGTGGAATATTGAATAATACCATGGACTGCCAAAAGAACCAACAGGTCTGTCTTAGAAGTGTAACCAGAGTGCTCCTTGGAAGCTAGGATGGCTAGACTGTGTCTTACATATTTTGGATATGTAGTCAGGAGGGACCAATCCCTGGAGAAGGACATCATGTTTGGGGGAGTGGTGAGTCAGCGAAAAAAAGGAAGACCCTCCACCAGATGGACTGACACAATGGCTGCAACAATGGCTTAAGCGTAGACAAGATCATGTGCCTGGCACTGCGTTGAGTTGTGTTTCGTTCTGTTGTACAGAGGGTCGCTATGAGTGGGACCCAACTCCACAGCACCTAACAGCTCTCTCCATGCCCCAGGTTACAGTGAGCTTCCACGAAGGGTTCAATCCTTGTGCCCAGACGTGGGGCGGGGATAACATACAGAGCTCCCCCAGACAGCAACATGGTGGCGGGGTGGGGGTGGGGGACAGAAGTCTTACAAAGGGCCCAGATTCAGAGATGAAAGGTGAAACTGGATGGGGTCACGGTAGGAGGAATGTGAGGAGGCCCAGAATTGGGGACCACAGCACAGAAACGGAAGAGGACAGAGCTTGGTGAGGTGACCGGGTCCAAGGTTGAGTGCTCTGGGCCCAGGCCATCCACAGTGCTACCCCTGCCCCAGGACTCCCCAAATCCTCCTGAACTGGCACAGGGCCAATTTCACAAAAACATCAGCTTTGAGAAGCACAAGTAATAAAGTTATCTCTATCATAAATGGCCAAAGAGCTATGCCTTTTATAATGTCCTTAAGCAAAGCAAGCCTGCAGCTGTAGCCCTGTGGCATCCGATCACGTCAGATCTCAGAAGCTAAGCAGGGTCAGGCCTGGTTAGTACCTGGATGGGAGACCGCCTGGGAACACCAGAAGCTGCAGGCTTGGGAGAAGGACCTGGCAACCCCCTCCCAAAAATCAATCTGCCATTGAAAACCCTATGAACAGCAGAGAAGCACTGACAATAGTGTTTCCTCTGTTGTACAGAGGGTCACTATGAGTCGGATACCGACTCGACGGCACCTAACAACAACAACAAGCAAAGCAAAGTCTTCCTGACCAACTCACTGTTGTTTAAAGATCATTTACTGGGGCTGGGCATGGTAGCGCCTGCCTGCAATCTCAGCATGGGGAGACTGAGGCACACGGGTTGCAGGTCTGAGGCCAGCCTGGGCCTGGTGAGACCTGCCTCACCCTCTCAAGATCTCGTCTCAAGGCAGGGGCGGAACACCTGCTGGTGCTGACTGTGACCCCAGCACTCAGGAGGCAGAGGCAGGAGGATCACGAGTTCCAGGCCAGCCTGGGCCACATGAGACCCTGCCGCAACCTCACGAAATCTCATCTCAAAGTAGGGGAGGAGCCTGGTGTGGGGGCCACCCCTGTAATCCCAACACTCGAGAGATGGAGGCAGGAGGGTCACGTGTTCTAGGCCAGCCTGAATGACATAACAAGACCCTGACTCAAAAAAGACAACAAAAGTCGGGCGTGGTGGTGCACACCTGTCATCCCAGCGGCTCGGGAGGCGGAGGCAGGAGGATCACAAGTTCGAGACGAGAGGCAGTCTGCGTAACTTAGCGAGACCCTGTCTCAAAAGTAAAAAAAAAAAATGGGCTGGGCTTGCAGCTCTGTGGTCCAGCACTTGCAGAGCATGCAAGCGCGAGGCCCTGGGTTCAACCCCCAGTACCACACACACACACACACACACACACACACACAAAAAAAAACCTGGAGGCTTCGCGTGTCTCATGAGGCACTGACAGAAACAGTATTCCGGGCATTAAAGCTGGCTGCATGCCTGCACACACACACGCGCACGTACACATACATATTTAAAGACAGCTGAAGAAGAAGAAACCACTATATATTCACACATCATACACAAACTGGCACATATGCACTTTAAGTCACCAGCTAAAAGTCACTCGTTCTAATTTTATTTTTTGGCAGTTTGAGAAATTCTTCGTCTAAATCTGTTGCCTGCAAATATTATCTGGTTTAGTTCTAAACTGAGGAGAGCCAGCCAAGGATGCTCAGTTCTGACCCACAGGACTCTGTCTCCCGTGAGCAAGGACATGGCATGATTTATCATCTTTGCAGAGCACGGTGGCCTCTGTCCCCTGGACGGCCCCAGAAACCTCGGACCCTGAGGCTTCTGCTCCTCACGTCCACTGCTCCGTGCCCTCTTAACTCCCCCCGGAGAAAGTGGGGTTCTGGCTGATCAAACCCCGTTAGAATGAAGAGTTGGTAAATTGACACAAGTTTAAGATTTTAATATGCCAAGCACAGTGGCACGTGTCTGCAATCCCAGCAACGTGGGAGGATGAGGCAAGAGGATCTCAAGTTTGAGACCAGAGGGAGCCTGTGTCACTTAGTAACAAGACCCTGTCTCAAAGAGTAAAAAATGGGCTGGGGGTGCAGCTCAGTGGGAGAGCACTTGCAAAACATGCGTGGGGCCCTCGGTTCAACCTAATACCACACACACAAAAAAATAATAAAATAAAATAAAATAATAAAATAATTAAAATAATAAAATGAAATAGTAACAATAATTTAGAGTTACGTACTTAATTCAGTTACAGATTTTCTAATGATATTAATTTTGTTCAATTGTGTTCAATTTTGTTCAATCATGTAGGAGCCACCGGGTGAAAAGTTAACAAACATCTTGATGCATAGCCAGTGATGTCCTTGAGATTATTAATATCAGATGTCTCTCGGCGAGAGCCAAAAGAGCTCATTTCCACCTCTCCCTTGAGCACGCAGCAAGTAATAAGTAATGTTTATACAGAGGCAGCGCAGTGTGAAAAGGGGCTTCATTATTCTCAAAACTGCTGATTCACTAAAAATAGATCTACCATATGACCCAGCTATAACACTATTGGGAATTTACCCAAAGGGAGATGAGTCATCATACCACAGAGACACCTGCATCTCCATGTTCAATGCAGCGCTTTTCACAAGAGCAAAGATATGGAATCAACCAAAGTGCCCTTCAACAGAAGAATGGATAAAAAAACTATGGTATATGTACACAATGGAATACTATTCAGCAATCAAGAAAAATGAAATAGGGTCATTTGCAGCAAAATGGATGGAATTAGAGAAAATTATTTTAAGTGAACGAACACAAGCTCAGAAAGAGAAACAACACATGTTCTCACTCATATGAGAGAGCTGACTCAAAATTACAAGAAGGAAAAATCCTACTCAAAGGTCAGATCACATTA